>PVLD010001269.1:0-210602 GCA_004027595.1 Dinomys branickii
GGACGAGGGAAAGGAGAAAAGAAAGAGACAGAAATGTATGTATGTATATATGAATATACATATATGCAGGAGGGCTAACATGGTTCTACTATTGTATTATATCACTTAATGCTAAGGAATAATTGATGACGGGTTATTTGATCAATATTGTATGTCTGTATGTATTATCCTGAACACACACTTCGAAGATATCAATATGTAAAGCAGCAACTATTGGTGGTTTTCTTTGTTGTTGTTGTTGTTGTTTGCCTGTTTTGTTTTCTGTCTTTGGATGTTTGGTTTTTGTGTTTTTATGTTGTTGAGAGGATTAAGGGTCTGACCAATTTTGCATGTCTGTATATGGGTTCATATATTTACACTTCGAAGATAGCAATGGATAAAGCAATAACCACTGTTGAGACCATGTCACCTTGTCTATAGATCAGTTGTGATTGTACTATTTTTATGCTAATTGGTGTCTGTTTGTTAATATGTTTTTGTACTTTTATTTTTTAAAATAAAATAAAATAAAATAAATAAAAATTAAATGGCAAATAATCCAATTAAAAATAGACAAAGGATCCTGAATGAAATTTTTTCCAAAACAATGAACAAGTGGCCAATAAGCACATGAAAAGATGCTTAACATCTTTACCCATCAGGGAAATATAAATAAAAAACCACAGTGAAATGCCACCTCCTATCCAGTAGGAAAGCTAGAATCAAACAATCAAATAACAATAGTTGGCAAAGATATAGAAGAAAGAAAACCTGAATATACTGTTGGCAAGTGTAGAAAATGGTTTCATCACTTTGGAAAATAGGACAGTTCTTCAAATGATTAAACATAGAATTAACTCATGACACAGCAATTCCACTCCTGGATATATACAATGGTACCTCGGTTCAAGAACTTAATTCATTCCAAGATTCTAGAGAATATGGCCACATTTCAAGCCATCTTCCCCATATTCCACATATTTAAACAGGGTAGAAGGCCACAGTCATGTTTGTCACCTGATATGGAGTTTGCAAATGGAAACAAAATTTGGCTGAATGCTTCTGTTTGTGAACCAAATTGTTCCAGAAAAGAAGCACTCATGAACACATGTATGTCTGTACTTAAGAGAAATGAAAACATGTCTACACAAAAAAACAGTACACATATGTTCATGGCAATATTATTCATAATAGCCAAAAGTTAGAAACAACCTGAAGGGCCATCAGTGGAAAAACAGATGAACAAATTTGATAAATCCCTGCAATTGAGTATGTTTTAAGCATGAGAAAAAATGGTAGATCCATTTGTGCTACCACATGGGTGAATCATGAAAACACTCTGCTACATTAAAGAAGCCATTCAGCACAAAAAAACCACAAACCATATGACTGTAATCATACGAATGACCAAAACATGGAACTCAGACTTAAGATGAAAACAAAGGGGCTGGGGATATAGCTCAGTGGAATAAGCGCTTGCCTAGCAAGCACAGGGTCCTGAGTTCGATCCCCAGTACCGCAAAAAAAAAAAAAAAAAAGAATTGTAAGATGAAAACAAATATAAATTCGTGATTGCTTAGGAGTTAGAGCAGATGGAAGGGTGATGGTGAAGTGTACAGGATTTCCTTTTGGATGACAAATGTGTTCAAAAATTGATAATGGAGATGGTCACACAACCCTGAATATAATCAGAACCACCGATTTGTATAATTTTGATGGACAAATTGCATGGTATATAAACAGTATCTTAATAACACTGTTATTTTAAAAAGGAAAAAATAATCATGCCAGCCAGCATAGGAAATCCACCAAGAGTTTCTCTTTGTTGAATTGCCTCCCAAGTGGAGGGATGCAAACAAGGGCCAGTTATTCAATTTCTGTAAACTTGGAGGAAGGCTCTGCAGAAACAGAGACCCTGGACAACTCATCCAGGTTCAAGGACAGGAGCATCTGGGAAGCTCTTCTAGTGTTACATGAAACATCTCATGTGGCCATTGCAGTCACCTTCAGACCCACCTGGAGCCCATGTCAACAAACACCATGCACACGACAATATGCAAGTGCCAGATCCACCACCAATGCCTTCTAGGGCGGTGGAGAACCAGTGCTCAAGCTGTGACTGAGTTCACCTTTTTCCAGCAGGAGCAGAACTAAACCACTGGGGACAGGGTAGGGCCAGCAGCCTAGAACCCAGGGTGGATCAGTTCAGTCTTGGCCTGGGCCTGTAGCCCTCAGCCTTTGGGCCATGTTTGCCTTTTCTGCCTCACTTCCTGCCACGCTCCCAACCTGGCTTATGCTATAGTGGGGTGCATTTTCCCCAGTGCCTGGGCCACGCACCTCGTAGGTGCTCTTCCCTCAGCAGCCCTTTTCTCACCAAAGCCCACAGCCAGCGTGGGAGAGAAGTGTTGTCCTCAGAGGACCAATGATGAGACTGAAGCTCCAAGAGGTCACATCCTTGGGCCACGTCTACTATGGCAGAGCCAGGATTCTAAATCATCTACCTCAGGCACCTGTGTTCCTCTCATAGTCCCAAGAGGACTCTACCAAAGGGCAGCTTCTCTTTCTGCCTCCTCAGGCCAGTGAACATAAGGAGAAACAACGAGGGAAAGGTTGCTTGGAATGAAATCGCTAAAGTTCCTCTATCAGCCTTGACCCATGGACTCACTACCCCCCATGGCAGGTTCTCCACTCTCCATCAGTTATTGCCATATTTCTTCCCTTCAACTAGCCATTTAGCAAAGATGCTCTTATGTCATTGCCTCTGCATCTTCCTGGTCCCCTGGTTTCTAACTCCAGTACAGCCTGACTCTCTTTCTCTGTCTCTAAGGTCACCAATAGGACTTCATGCAAACCCAAGGCATTCTCTGGACTTGCACTCAGGGCTTCTCTACAGCAGGGGCTCTGACTTCCTTCTCTCACTGGAACCTCTCTCTCTCTGACTCCTTAGCAAATGCCTCACCTTGGTCCTGTGGATGGCAGCACAACTGGGGACAGGTTGATACCTGCTGCCTGTGTCCCACTGCATTTGTACAGCGGTGACAACCCACCTCTGGCTCAAGGATCCTCTGAGCCTATGCCTCAGCTCACAAGCAGCCAATGCCAGGACACAGATGGGCTGATGCCCCAGGAACGAGAAGCAGGCACAGATGGGAGCTGTATGACAGATGTGACAGAGGAATGGCCTGTTCTTGGAAGGGAGAATTTGGGGGGAAGTTCTATGAAATGCTCTCCATGGTTCCTAGAGGGCTTGAGCCCCTTTGTCATGAATATGTATACTCTTTGGTGGCCTTCTTTCCCCCTCCTTCACCCCTCAGTAATGAAATCTCCCTGCGAGCAAAGACTACCCAGAACCAGCGCCCTCCTGGCCCACCGGTCCACGCTTAACAAATGCTTGTGGATCAAAGAAGCAGCATTCATGATACTTTCATCAGGCTCTGAGCAAAGTTCTCTGTGCCTCCCTCCTCATGCATTCCTCCCTGCATGGGATTTGGTTGGGATTAGGTCTTCAAATCCGTGGCTTTCTCAGCACCAAGGTGCCAGATCTATGGGGCTCAGTGGGGAGATGGGCAAGGAGCCACCTCTGCAAACACTTTGGCCCCAGTGTGACTGTAGTTAAACTTGTGCACAGCCTGCTCTCTTCAAGGAGTAAGACTCAGGCAGTGGGCCAAGGAGAACATCTGCTCTGTCCTGTGTCAGCACTTGAGGAGATCTCCTCACATATACTCCCTGCTTGTGAGATTTCCAGACAAGCCTAGGGAAGGCAAATGCGCCTGCCGGACAGCATCTGTAGTTTGAGTTGCCAGGAAGGACCCAGGGATGGCCACAGGTCAGCCGAGTGAAACAACTTCCAAGCAAGCCAAATAGGAAAACTCCTAGCTTATGGAGCATTTACCCAGCCACCTCCACACCAGGTCCTGGGCTGGTGACCAAAGGAGAAAGAATGGCCCAAAAGCAGGACCTTGTCCTCAGGTAACAATCTAGTAGGAAAAGATGCCCAAACCCTCCTGACTTCTGGGGCCCAAGTTCCAATCAATAACAGCACCAGTAATTAAGAAAATTAGTTCACATTTATGGAAGGCTTACTCGATTTGCCAGGTTCACTGAGCTTTTTGAAGGCATGAAATTATTTATTGCCCGCAGTCACCCTGGGGTGACACTGGGATGAACTCCTGCCAGCTCACAAAGACCAGTGGTTACATTTTCAGGAATTTTACAAGCTGGGTGTTAAATATGGCCAATATTAAAGAATTAAATTATATAAATTCAAAATTAAATTACACTGAAAACAAAAGCAATAAATACTTGAAAGTCATCACTTCCCAATTATCTCCCAGTGTCCCATTGTCCTCTATGCTCTGGGGAGGATCCTGCCCATTGTGTCTTTGTGGTGGAAATGTTGTACCACGCTGGCTACTGGGCATCCCTTCTAAGGGCTGCCTTTGGTGATGTCACTGTGGCCAAGGACAAAGGCTGCAGATCGGGACTTGATTTCTTTGTTGTGGCTGATTTTCCTAAACCCGAGAAAAGAATGCAGAAAACATTTATCATCCAATTCAGCAGAGTCTGTCATGCCCTTGACAAAAGTGAAGTTTATGCATGCTCTCCACATTCTCATTTTTACCTTAATACAAGGTAAGCAAAAACACCAGCTTCCAGGTGGAAACAGCACCCATCAAGCCCGGAGTGAAACATTTCCCGCTCTGTGTGGCCTCCCAGGAGGTGGCACTCCCAAGATCCCATTTTACAGTGGAGGTGCAGGGTCCTTCCACCTTCTGTCTACAAATGCCTCTGATGCTCCAGCCACATGGAAGTGCCCAGTGTCCCCTAGAAGAGCAGGGTGGGGGCTTCTCCCTCTGAGCCCTTGCATAGGTTGGTTTCTCTGGCTAGGGAAGCCAGGAAGGCTTCATGGAGGAGATGATGTCTCCGCCTGATGCTGAAACATGAGCAGAATAATAGGGCCAAGACATTTCACATGGCCCAGGCACCCCCTCCTGCCCCAGAACGCCCTCTTCCCTGCATGCAGAGTAATTGCTGCACAAACAACCTCACAACAAAGGAGGCCCTGTCTGTCCAGTGCCCAGTGGGGATCCCAGTAAACATGCAGGTTACAGGCTCAGGCACATTGCTTGGCTTTGAGACCTGCTGATATGCTAGCTGTGAGCTGCATGCAATTGCTGCCTCAGAACTATGTCTGACCTACAAAACTAGCAATTTCATGTTCCCACCTAATAGCTTCTCTGTGACTGTGTAAATGGGGTTAATAGCAGCACCACTCTCCAAGGATTGTGGGGAGAGTAAGTGAATTAACACCTGTGCGCCCACCTGGGCTGGAGCCTGGAACACAGATCACAGGCAGTGACAGCAGCCAGCACTCATGTCACACCTACTACTTTCCGGCACTGCCCAAGCACACTCCCATCCAGCTCCGCCAGCCGCCCTGGCAAAGCATCCTGGTCTCAGCCTCCACCTCACGGATAGATGAGGCTGCATAAATGAACTGGCTTCTGGAGCCTGCTGGGCACTCTGCATCTGTCATGGAGTCTGACAGCCATAACTTTTGAGGATGATGACTCTTCTTGGTTCTGCTTCAATGTCTCACACAAGTGCACCTTCAGCCAATCCTGACTCAGAACCCACAGAGAAGGGGATTCTGGGAAATCCATCTGGCCAAACCCTACAGAAGCCAGGCCATGGTGAATGATAATTCTGAGGATTGCATCACCCAGTGAGTCCAGAGAGGAGTAGTCTGGGCTTGCTCAGCACATTTTCCATATCCCCTTTTCCTGGCAATCAAGCCCCGAAGTACTGAGCAGAGTCCATGCCTCAACATGATATTCTGTACCCTGTCCATTGGACATCTGCCTCCCAGCACCTCTTTCAAGGGTGGCCCTACTTGATTCTTGCTATCTGCAAACATACAAGGACCCTTCTTGATACCAAACTATAACAGACTGTTCCCTGGGCCAGCAGTGCCCTTCTATGTAGCTTCCCTGTCATTGGCATGGACACTCTGTTGCCCACCCTGGTCTACAGATGTGGTCCATGTGTCCATCCGACCTCCCACACAACTCAGAGGCTTAGAGGAAGCCGACAGTGTCCTTCTCAGGATGGGTCCTGTTAGTCTAAGACAACAAAAAGAGGAGATGGCCATGGCGACTTCTTTTATTTCTTTCTTTGGTATGGGGAATTGAACTCATGACTTCAGGCTTGCCAGGCAAGTGCTTATGCCACTGAGCTCTGTCCTCAGCCCTATGGTGACTTCTTATGCCAGGGACAGGTTCTTTTCCAAATTGGCCCAATCCAATTGTAGTCTATGCTCAGAAGAGTGATGCCTCTTCTGTCCCCACCGTCCAGCATTGCCCACCACCATTTTTTATCTGGAGGCTGAAATTCACAGCAGAAAGAGAAGGAACCTGAGCCTGGTGTTATGGTAGAGATGCTATCAACACACCACCTGGGCTGGGGATTGTTCTTGTTGTCACCTGTAATCGGGAAAGTGCCCTGACTGCTAAACCTGCTTCTTGACTATGTGCACTTTTCTAGTTGTTGCCTCCAAGGCCTGTGCCAGTGTCACTTCTTCCGAGAGTCCCTCCCTTGTGTGCCCACAAGGCCCTGAACCTCCACCTACTCTGGCACTCGGGTTTCCAAGCATCACCTCCCCTCTGAGAACCTGAGTTCCTTAGAAGCAGATCGTCTTGCTGAGACTGGAACAAGATAAATTCATCTGCTGACTGTTGACTCTCATCCATTCCCCAGGCATTCAGCAAATGTTTCCTGCATGTATCTAAAACAGCGATGACCAGGCAAGTGGACACGTGTGCAGGGGCCTGGGGAACAGACAAGCAGGACACCAGTAGACTTGGCTCCAGCCAGAGCCAGGCAGGACACAGCTCAGTGGAGGGAGAAGACTGACTTAGGCTTTGAGGCCCTGTGCCTCTGGGGAGGAGGCACAGAGGAGCAGAGAGGCCAAGGACTGAGCAGGAAAGAGAATCCTATGGGCTGAAGCCAGGATGATAGGACAGGATGCATCTGAGACAGAAGCCACCCCTCCCACTGCTTTTACAAAGGACCACGCCTGCATTGCCACTCTATTCAGCTCATATGGGCAGGGCTTCCTACGTACCCTCATGGGTACATGGTAGAGACAGATGTTAACATCAGCCCTAGAGTCCAAGACCAGGCATATGAGGCCAATAATATCTGGGGCAGAGAGCAGTGTCCTTTCAGGCCCTGGAGAGGCTGTGCTAAGCTTATGCAAACCTGTCCACTCCAGATGGATCCTGGGTCATGAGCAGTGCCACACCCAAGGGACAGGTGCTGTAAATAGCTCAGAAGGGGAAAAAAAGACAAGTGCTTGCTCATGAGGCACATGTCGGGCAGGACTCACGTTGCCAGTGATAGAAACCAAACTCCAACCTGCTGGGGCCAAAAGAGGCTCTGTTCACTCACAGAATCCAGAAGAGGGTAGGATGATGGAACCCAGGCAAGCAGGAGATGCCTGGGCCTCAGAACAACAGGAACCTTCTCCCTCCATCTCTCATCTCTGCTTCTCTGTTCACAGTGATCCATCTTCTTTCTCCCTACAGTTAGCTCTAAGCAAGTCCCAAGCACACAGCATTTGCCTGAGACAGATCCAGCTTGGAGATGTGCCAGCCCAGAACCAATCATCTACAGCCACATGGGAAAGGGTGTCATATCCTTGACCAAGGACATATGACCATCTTCAGATGAGCCAACCCATACCAGGGAAGCAGAGTCCTAGAGAAACACGGCAACACCTATGGAAGCCTAGTGGTGGGAACAAGGACAGTAGGCATTTCTACAGGAAAGATGTTTTAAAAAAGGAATGTCCCAGATAAAGTGAGCAGAACTTAGGTAGCATGATCACAGGTCAGAGGGCAAAAGTCAGAAAGATAGAAAGATACCGTGTGGAAAACAGCAAACCAGATACAGATTTCTCTTCTTAGGGACTGGCCAATCCAGGTCACACATGCTGCTAAAGCCTGTTATACCACTCACAACAGACATCACCCATTGATTACTGCAGCCTCTTCCAGTGAACTTGGACTCAACCTCAAAATCCTAAGCCTATCCTTCTAAGAAGACATGATCAGTCAACTGGAGCTGGCAAATGGCACAAATATAACCGATTTGCACATTGTAGTACTGTAGAATAAAAATTGTATGGGATATTTGTCCCTGGTTCCGGCACAGAGATTCGAAAACACTTAGAGTTTCCTGAGTGATAGGAAAGTCTTTTGTTAGTCATAATGAGCCCCTCTTAGTCTGACTTTCTGCCAAGGAGGTGATTCACGATGGGTCCTTAGACAGATTTCAAGGGAAAAACTGGTTATATTATAAAGATCATGCACATGATCAGGAGGCTGAAACTTTCACCCCTCCTCAGCCCTTGGGGGGGAGGTGGGGCTGAGATTGAATTCAATCACATGTCCAGTGAGTCCATCTATCATGTCCCCCAAAAGAAACACCAGCTAAAACTCTGAAACAGTGAGGCCATGGTGGTCGCCAGCTACTGTACCTCGAGGTCCGTGGGGAGGTTTCTGCAAGCCCTGCTGCTCCTTCCCTTCCTACCCCCAGGCCCTGCTCCCTGTGTGTCTTCTTTCTGCTGATCACACGTATCATCGTAATAAGACAGCAGCCGTAAGTCAGCTTTCTTTTGAGTGTTGTGAGACATGCTAGTAAATTCTCAAACCAACTTAAGGGGTGTGGGAGCCCCCAAAGTTGCACTGGATGGGCAGATGTTCATCTGAAGTCAAGGGAGTTAGACCAGAGTCCATTACAATGTAAGACTCACAGTCAAGAACTAGAGTTGGAGATGTGGACACTCAGGAAGGACAATGTCAAGCACCCACCTAGACCCAGATCCAGCATCCATGAGGATAGCCAAATCCAGCCCAATGGCCTGTTTTTTAAATAAAGTTTTATTTGAACACAGCCACACCTATTCCTTTACATATTATCTGTGGCTACTCTCAAAGCAATATAGCAGGGCTGGGCAGTTGCAACAGAGTGTGCGGCCCACCCAGGCTTTGCAAAAAACAAGTTAATGACCCAATCCAGTGCAACAGAAAGCATTATCCAAAGCAGCATGGTAACCTCAATCCCCTCTCCAGCCTCTTACCTTATTTTGAAGCCTTGGATAAATGCAGCATTGTCTTGTCTACGATGCCTATGTGAACACCTTTCCCATAAAATGTTTAAATTACTGACCCTGGTTAAGTAAATATACCAAGAAGATGCTCTGCATTTATTAGAGCATTTTAAAGAAGCTTCCAATCTCGGTGAAATCAGATTTTTTGCTGGGCAGGAGGAAGATATCTTTTCATGTCTTCTGTAGCTTGAGGCCACCATAGGGGCAAAACAATTGGTGTGAAACTGGGACCAAGGGTCTGGCACTGTGGGCAGAGAGCAGCAGCCACATACACGTTTGGAGGTACAGTGGTATATTGGTTAGGGTTCTCCAGAGGAGCAAAATGGACAGCAAATATATGTATAATCATGCTAGAGGATTAGGCAGGTTTACAGGATCAGAACTGTGAGAGTCTTCAATGGCCGTGTGCATGCTGGAGGACCAGAGTTTCCAGGATCTGCTCAACCCAAGAAGAAGGAAGCCACAGAACAAGAAGGATCATAGATGCCGTCCCAGGCCAGTGTTGATCTCCTGGAAGCATCCTGGAGAGTCACCAGAGTTTACGCTACGAGACTGACAAAACCAGAGACCTGGGGGCTGATGTCCAGAGGAGACAGCAGCAAAGGACACACTCCCTCAAGGAGATCAAAGCTCTTCAAACCGGGCACACACCCTGCTCTTTTCCCTTTCTTGCTGCTTTCCAGCCAGGCTACTGGTTGGTGCCAGCCGCACCTGGGGTGGGTCTTCCTCCCTGCACCTGTTGGTCTATATGTCAGGCACCCACAGACACACCCAGAACCGTGGTTTACTAATCTGCTAGGCGTGTCTGACTCCAATCAAGTTGACCTACCACAAGTCACAGTCCCAGACAGGCAGACCCCATGAGGGGTCAGAGCACTGACTCAGGTGCCACTTTGCCCACGAGCACACACGAGCAGCTGTCCTGCCCAGCTTGTCCCACTCTCTGGAAGACCACAGTTCCATGGGTCTCTCAAACGCCACTAAAATGTGTTGGTTCCAGCAAGGAATCTGCCGTAGTCTGTGGGTCCTTGGGATGATGCCACTGTTTGTTAGTAATAAATTAAAAAAAAAAAAGCAGTAAATTGCACTGTGTGGGGCCCTGGGGCCTCCATTAAGTTCTAAGGAAGACTGACCGAGCAGATGGGCTCCGGGGCAGTGAGAACATGTGGTAGGCCTGTGCCAGCCTTGCCCACAACACTCCTCATTACCTCTTTTATGCATTGAGAAAAGGGATCTGCTGATAAAATACACTTTGGAAAACTCACAGATCTAGATGTTTCCCTCAAACTCACACATTTAAGGGAGCAGATGCATAACACAAATCAGCACATGGGGCCAAGTCGGGGACAACAGGCGGTGGCAGGCCCTCTGGAGAAGCACCCTTAAAAAGCAGGTTTCCCTGAGATCTAAACTCGCAGAACTGCCAATCTGCTGCATGCAAGTCTTGTCTTTTCAGTAGATCTGGCATTTTGTGTGATAGTTCCCAACTATTAAGACATGTACAGGTCAAAGTCATTCATCTCTGGGAGCCAGGTGCAGCCTGTAGGCAGTGAGTCTGCAACTCCTGGCTTGGGCACTGCCTTGGAGAAAACCCAGCCAGGACAGGCTGCTGTTTCTTGGAAATTGTTCCACAGGATGACACGGGGCAGTAGGGAAGCCACCTGGAAGACAGGTGCTCCAGCCTGGCTCTGGGTGGAGGCTGTGGGAACTTGGATGGAACCCAGAATCCCTTAACAGCATCTGCAGAGTTCCCTGTCCCAGGTGAGCAGGAGAGATGGTGAGGGAGGGGAGCGCTACAGGGGACCGGAGTGGCCCTGTGGGCCCCCCAGTAAACGGTGTCACCTTTTGCTGAAAGGGCAGCAGGAGGGCCGGTATGAATGGCACAGAGTGTGGATAGACGGAGATCTCCTGATCAGCCCCAGGGTACGGCCAGCCCAGGAAGCCCAAGTCCTACTCCTCACGGGGATGACAAATGACCACTTCAGTCTCTGCTCCTTGGCACACACATGAGGAGCGGGAGCGGGAGCCCCATCGGAGAGGAGCAGGCGCTGGGGCCTGTGGCTGTCGGGCCGGATCATTAACAAGATAGATGTTCCTAATGGCTCCAAGAAGGATCAGGGAGCTACTCATTATCAGAGGTTGAAATCGCTAATTATTCGTTTCTCTGCAGCTGTCACTCCCCGCCCACCCAAATCTTCCGGCCCCAGCGGCAGCCCTTTCTCTTGTGGCCGACAGGGGGCTGCCAGCACGCGTGGCCGGCCTGAGGGCTGGGGGCGAAGTCTTCTTCCTGCATTAAATACTTATTAAAGTTGATTAGAACTCAATGCACCATAAAATCTCTTTCAAGTCAGTGAAATGCCTTTGGCTACAGATTTTCCCCCCAATTCTATCCAAAAGGAGCTCCCAGCCAGTATTGGGAGATTGAAGAGGGCTACGGAGGGGGTGTGAGCACAGAAGGGGAGGAGATGGCTTCGAATATTTATGGGAGAAGACCGCAAAGCTTGGGAGATGGGATGTCCCGGGTGAAAAGGGGAACACAGATTTCAGCCGGGCGGGGAAGCAGCCAGATGTTTGTATTTTTAGGAATCTTGGACCTAAAAATATGAGATGTGGCTCTCTTTAAAAGCGATCTAGGCCCTATTTACATTTCAGAGCAAACAGCATATTGTTTTCATCAGGGGGAAATAAGCACTCATGTTTACCTTATGTTTCCTTCAAAATATTTGCATTTCAAAGCCTTCTGAGCTTTAAGTTTCAGAGCGCATGGATGAAGGCACCTGGGTTTCTCCCAGATGGGCTGTGTTTACAGCAGAAATCCATACTGCCAGGCTGGGACAGCACCCCAAAACAGGACAGGGCCCCCTAAGGTTGTCCTGCATCTCCTAGGGATGCAGCAGCTGGGGCCAAAACTGGTGGCCAAATGAGCGCCCAGCACGGCAGCTGGGCCTCAGAGCTGGAGCTGTATATGTGGTTCTTCCTCCCTGTGCATGGAGTGGACAGTGCCATCCACACAGAACCAAGCCAGGCAGGAGAAGATGGGACCAGGCCTCAGGAGGTCTCTGACAGATGCAGTGACCCAGAGGACAACGGAGCCATCCCTGTGCCCAAGAGCCGGCCCAACGGGCCACAACTCCCTTTTCTTGCCACCGAGCCTTCATTCATTCACTCAATAAGCAAATATGGAGGACATGCACTCTGGGCCAGGTGTCGGATAGGGACAGGACCACAGCAGTGAGCAGAGCCAATCAGAGGTCACAGATTTCGTACAGTACTCGATGCCGGCCACAGCCCTTGGCTCAGCATTAGAACCCACAAGTGGGCTTGTGAACTCCCCCAGCCAAAACCACACCCTAATACAGAGTACTCTTCTTCTCTAGTTTTTTTTTTTTTTTTTTTTTTTTGCGGTACTGGGGATCGAACTCAGGACCCTGTGCTTGCTAGGCAAGCACTTATTCCACTGAGCTATATCCCCAGCCCTTCTTCTCTAGTTTTTGCTGCCCCCACTCTAGAGGCCAAAGTAACCCAAGACACACTACGCCAGCGTCCCTTGAGCTAGAGATCCTAGAGATCTAGCCTACCCGATGCCCAGAGACATCTGCTCGGAGCTTCCCAAGAGTGTATCCCTCCCAGGTTAAAGGACAAATGTGGGAGAAGAGCACCTTTACCTTCTCCAGCCCATTTTCAACCTCTTCTTGGTATGATGCCTTGTGAAGATGTGATGTCTGGAGCTGTTGAAGCCTTCTTGTGACCATGAGGTAAAGACTGAGAAGATCAGAGACACCGGTCAGACTGTTGAGCCAACCATGCAAGATCCTCTCCTGAGATGCCTTGCTAAAGGGAGAACTAAAATGCCTTTATGTATTCAGTCAATTGCATCTGCACTAATCAGAGCTAGATTTGACTACAACTAACAAAAAGTCACAATTAATAGAATTATGCACAAGACAACAGTTTATTTCTCTGTCATATAAAAGAAATCTGAAGACAAGCAATCCAATATGGCAGAGCAGCTTTAAAGTCATCAGAGAGCCAATCACTTTCCTCTTTCTGTTCTGCCATTCTTAACATGGGACTTCCTTCCACTCACATGGCTCCAAAAGTGTGGCCCAAGCTCCAGGCATCACATTTCTCTTCTAGCTAGCAGAAAGGAGAAAATATAGAAGAAGATTGCATCCCTTCTTTTACAAACACGTCCCTGGAGCATTTCTGACTACATCCCATTGATGAGAAGTTAGAATCCTGAAAGCCGAAAGCAACCTGTGTCTGGGCAGATAGGCAGGCAGAGATCAGGAGTGGGGCGCAGGCGTAGGACCACGCTTACCCAGCACTAAAGCCATGTGCTCCTCCCTGTAATCCTGTGCCCTGGGCATGTTCTCTGGGTGCTCTGATGTAAGCTCCTGGCTTCCAGGGCACCATTAACAGTTCACAGACAGCTCCAAGCTGTGGCACAGACCGGGAATCTCTCTGGACCCAAGGAAAGCTGCCCTCTTGGACCAGGAAAAGGCCGCACTGCTCTGATCCGACCGCATCTTGCTGGGTCTGAATTCTGCAGGGTCCAGGACCAGCCCACCACACCCCTCCTGAGGCAACCGGGGCCCTCAGGAGAAAGACAACTGCTGATCAGCTTATCCAAGTGCAGCGAGCTCCTGGTGGCCAACCTGGGACAGGGGCCACTGAGGCCCTTGCCACCCTCCCTAACCAGACTCTGTCTGGCAATTACTCAGCGCATCACCCTGCACCACGTGGGAAGAGTCTGGGAGGCTTCACTCTAGGCATGCTCCGCTCCATCCATTGCAATAAGCAAATGCGAAGGCCCCCACCAAGCCCGGAGAAGCAAGGGACCCTCGGGACCTTCGTACATGACCCTTCCTGCTTTCCCCCAAACTGGCCCTTGCCAGCTGCTTTCCCCTTGCTGTGAACTCCGGGGAGGAAAGACTGTGCAAGGCCTCGGCAGGCCCATCCCCAAGCGAGGCCCATGAGTTCCAACAGCTCTGGTGTCCTGCTCTTCCATCAGTTGCCCACACATTAGCTCCCTTGACACTGATCTGCTACAGATTCCACTGCATCCATCCACATGTTCACCTGAATGTTCCATGCAAGGCAGTTTTGCCCTCCACAGCATGGTCCACTCAACACTTCTGCCAAGGCCAACATGCAAAGGTGGCCTTTGGGGATGCTGGCCTCTGGTTTAAGCTCAAAAGCCAAAGCTACCAGTCCCCCAAAGGCAACCAGTGTCCCAAGCAGGCTTCCTCCAGAATCAGGCCAGGCTCCATCCAGGCATCCTGATGACTGATGGCCAATGCACATTGCGACATCAGTGGACACAGCCCCTGCCCATCCGAGCAGGCCTCAGGGAGACTGCGGGAGCCACTCTTCCGAGGGCATCAGCCCCTGCTCACTGGACAGATGCAGGTCTGGGTCAAAAGAGAGAGAGATGGAACCAAGGTCACACAGAGGATGGCAGGGATGAGGGCCACGTTCCCCCAAGGCCCTACTCATCTTTCTGCTGTCAAAGCCGCAGTCAGGGCACCTCTGCCAAATGCATGGGGCGCATGGAGGGCACTGACCACACCAGGGGCATCACCTGTGCTATCTCTGTTAGCAGATCCAGGAGCTTGGCCAGAGTGCATGTGACCTGTCTTCTAAATGCTACCCTGAGAAACTCGGTTATAGTCAAAGAAGCTGAGGGCTATTAGAGCCAAGGGCACCATCCCAGCTGGCAGCCCCCATGGTCAGGCCGAGGCATCCACTTGGCCCTAGCTGCTTAGCCCCTCTGCTGCAGGAAAGCCAGTGCAGGGCCACCCTGCCCTCCCTCCAGGCCCCTGCTTCCAACCCCATGTTGTATGCTAAGGGAATCAGGGCTCAAGAGGGGCAGGCCAGCAGACCAGACAGGCATGAGAGAGGCAATGAATGAAATTCTTTGTTTAAGAAAGGCATGAGCCACGCTTCTGCAAGCCCAGGAGAAGCATGTCATTTTGCTGGAAATGCGATTTTCCCTAACAAGTACAGAATCCTACATGACATGTTGAAAAGTGTATCTCTTTGAGAAGCCGCTCTGGATCTCCGAGGCATCGTCAGTGCGGCACCGTGTAATGTGGCAGTTGCCATGGCAACCCCTCGTTTTCCATAGACAGGAAAATCAGAGTGGCTAAGTCGATGGAGAGCCCCCAAATGATGTTTTGAGAGCAGGAGGCAGCGGCTGATGGGGCACAGGCTTTCAGGTTCTCAGTGCCCAGCGGGTCTTAGGGACACTTTATGTCCCTAATGTACTCAGGGTCTCCTCCTCATTTGTCAGCAGTGTGGAGCAAATGGATTTGCCCCAGGCTGCCCAGTGAGGCAGCACCCAGGTCAGGGTGCCCAGACTGCACCTCTGTGGGCAGCAGTGCTCGCTGCTGAGGTGACATTGGCCCCGTTTTCCTCCCTCTAGTGTCCCCCTGCCCATCGTCATTCCTTCTTCCCAGTTGTCCTGCAGACAGAGATGGCCCTTGACACCAGCAGCAGCTGCAGAGGTGGATAAACACGTGTCCCCAGACCAGCCCTCCATGTCCACAAGCACACGTGTTTCCTGTCTGCTCACCAGGCCAGGGACAGAGCCGGGTCAGAGAAGGGGCTGTGCGTATGGGGACAGCACTAAGACTGGCTCACACCCCAGGCACCCCCCAGCACAGGGTCCCAGCCCCATGTCCCAGGCCCCAGCACAACACAGCATGAATGTGCCCACCTGAGGGCATCACCTAGAGGTCACACAGCTGTCTCCTTCCCTGACATGGGGCTCTGTGGTCTGGGAGGGCAGGGACAGGGTGTTTGAGGGAGCCAGTGCAATCTGAAGCCCTCAGAGTCCTGATTCCACCCAGGTTGACCCCATGTCCTCCCCTCTTCCTCTGGCTCTGGTGTGCTCAGTGTCCGGGGGCCCCCTCACTTAGTCTGTGGTTGTAAACATCACCTTCTCCCCAGAGGGGCTGGCAGCCAGCACAGGGCAGGAACAAGAAAAGCGTCGGTCCTGTGTGTCATCTGCCAGCATAAGGCAGTGTGGGGGCCAGGGAGTTGTGGCAGCGGGGAGAGGCACAGGCCCCCCTCCACTTCCCAGAGGAAAAATTTCATAGAACTGTCAGACATGTAATAGAACTGTCGGAAATACAGGAAACCAGCTACACGGATTATAAAAACATATGTCAAGGACCTATTGGTTTCGTGGCAGTGTGAAAATCACAATTTCTCCATCAAGATAGAAAATAGAAACAGGAAAGCCAGGAGCACTTTGGCACTCAGCTGCTTTGAGCGGCAAATCCAAGCCACCAGGGGGCTAGGCAGAGCCCCTGCAGCCGGGCCCCAAGATCAGGGCTCCCAGACTCACCATGTATCAAAGCATGCTGGTCCCCCAGGGAAAAGCCTCCAGGCACCCTTGGAACCTTTGTCTGAGAAAGTGAAGTGTATTTCTTCCCCTTGCAGTGTCACCTCCTGTCTTTTGCTCTCACCTGCAATAACAGACCTTTAGGCTTTTGAGACTCCCAGGCAGAGACTGTGTCACACTTTGAAGTGCAGATCCCAGCCTCCTTCCCTTCCTTCCTGAAGTTGCTTCCTGCTCTGCTACTGGTGGAAACATGCCCCTGCCTGCCACAGTCAGAGGAGGGACAGACACAGGTGGTCCTCAGCCTGTGGGCGGTACAGAGACATCTCAGAGGATCAGGATGCACTTGGCAATCAACATGCCTGGGTTGCAATCCCTGGTTGTACCTGCAAATACTTGGCTAAAATTCTTGACATCTCTGGCCCAACCTTTCTGAACGTCCGCAGAGACAATGGCACTCAGCAGCCTTTCTCCAGCCTTTTTCTTTAGTTCCCCATCTGTTTACAAGATAGGAAACTAAGGTCACTCAGGTGCCTGGACAGTGACTACTCTACGGTGCCTACCTCTGCAGGGCACATCACAGTTAAAAAGCATCCTCCATCTAGAACTTCACAGACCCTGTTCCCTCTCTGCCAGGTGAAGATGACAATTCCAACCTCAGGCTTCACCCTTCAGCAGTGTGGAGCAAATGGATTTGCCCCAGGCTGCGCAGTGAGACAGCACCTGGGCCAGGATGCCCAGGCTGCACCTCCTGCTCAGGCTCCTCCATGGAACAGATGCCAAGGTAGGAGTTGCTGTGCAGGGGGGTTATTAGGGAGACTCCCGGGCAAGGGGAAGTGGAGAGGTATGGAAAGGCTGCACGTCACGGCAGGCCTGACTGTGCAAGCACCATTTGGCAAAGGGTCAGAGAATGTCCCTTGTCCCCTCTGCACCTGGTCACAGCTGGAAGCACAGGCAGTCGTGGCTGTGTGAGCTCAGCAGCTGAGGCCCTGCATAGGCTGCGCCTTGGCAGTGGGACATCTCCAGGGCAACCACAGTGTCATCTCTGACACTGTCTCTCAGCCTACAGCACTGTTCCTTATGCTCTGCCCAGCGGATCGGCCTGTCCAGTGAGTCTCAGGGTAGAGCGCCACCAGACAGTCCTCTCTGATCTCTGCCACCTTCCCCTCTGGGTGCTCATGGCCACATATGCCATTAGGGGATTCCCTTCCCCATGACTGTGCGTCTCTCTCGTGGATGAGCTGTCACGTGCCCACCCCATCCCATACCCAGCCTGACAGGGGCCGGATCTCATGCAGATTGCAGAGGAGCGAGGAGAAAGCTGGCAGAGGCATCAGGATTCAGATGTGCTGATTCCAGAGCCTCACACTGATCCTACCGCAGAGCTTTTGCCGGGAGAGGGGAACCAGAGGGCACAGGCACCAAGTGGCCAGAAGAACAGTGGCATCCATAAGTGTCTGCCCCACTGCTGCCTGAGCCCACATCGGGATGCTGGGGTCTGTGCACTTGTGTGCCCGGAAACAAACTTGTACCCCAAATCTTATTGGTGCTGGCTCAGGAAAGATAGCACTCAGGAAGCAGAGGTCCCCATCCATGAGCTAGGGAGGAACCTAGGGTCACCCACCAAGCCTCCACCCAAAAGGGACATGTGTGCTCACCCACTTGACAGACTTGGTTGGCATGCCATGAGGGGCTCCGGTCTGGCTGTGCTCCAGGTCCCCTCAGCCTTCTTGATGGCCATGGGGCAGCCAGAGTCCCCCATGCCGGTCACACCTAGCTGGGAGCAGCCTTGCCTGTGGACCTCAGTAGACTGGAGATATTTTATCCTTCTCTTTATGTGCCACTGACATGATGAAAAGGCCCGGAAGCACTTATTCCAAACTGACCCCATTCCACAGATGAGGAAACCAAGACCTGAGAAGAGAAGAGCTGCTTCCTCAAACAGCACTACATATGAGCAAGTCAGGTTCTCATCCCCGGGCTCTTGTCAACTCCAGGTGTATCTGGGCCTCCATCCCCTCCCTACCACAAGCGAGATGTCAGGCCAGGGGACACCAGCACTCTGCAAACAGGGAGGCCACATCTCTGTGACTGTCCCCGCATTCTCTTGCCCCCTCTCAAGGAGAAGGCATCATGCTGGAGCTGGATGTTCAGCTAATAAATATGTATGTGGGATTTTTATTACTTAATAGTTGTAAGGTTAATCGTCGTGGTGAACGCCTATATTTAATGTGTCAATGGAGCTGCAAAATGCCAGACTGAATAGCTTTAACACACATTAGTTCTACTTGTGAATCTACAAATAGAAACCTTGTCAGAAAAGTATTCAAACCAAGATCAGTATTGATTTTGGTCCTCGGGAAAGGCACTGGACTGTGACAGTTTAAAATGATAAATGTCTAGAGAATTATTTGCCCGTATTGATAAAAAGAAGCAGATACAAAGCTGACAGTCTCAGAGGGGGCGTTGCCGCCGAGCATGGGCAGTACGTCTAACAGTCAGGGGCTCAGAGCTAATCTCCCCTTTGATATGGGGAAGATCTGGGCTCCTCTGGCCCTGCCTTCCTACTCAGGGCTTGTAATAATGACAGGGGAGGGGGCTCACCCGGTGTCCGTGTCAGCTCTGCAGGACTGTCACAGAATCCTCCAGGACATTGACTTATACAGAGCAAAGGCTTATTTAGCTCATGGTTCTGGAGATTTCAGGCCAAGATGGAGGGCCACACTGCTTCTGTCCTCTGGCATTGGGCACCGGATGATGATGGCAGGGGGCATATGTTGGAACTAGGAAGGAGAAAGACTGAGAGACTGATCCCAAAGGTCCACAGCACCTTCCAGCACTACCACCCTTAAATAAAAAGCTTTATTTAACACATGGGCATTTGGGGTCACCTAGCCAAATCACTGCACTGACCACGCTCAGTCCATGTGTGATTCCTGCTCTAACCACCCACTGTATTTAGCAAGGACACTCAGGCCCCATTCCTTCTGCAGCCTCCCTCCTGGTCAGTAACCTTCTGTGGCACACAAAACGAGATAAGCCTTGAGCTCAGCCTGAGAGCTCTGTCCCAAATGTCACCACCTCCCCCACCTCAAGGCCTGTGCTACCCCCAGCCAAGGATGCCGGCTACAGCCCTTGTGAGCCTTTCCCCAGCGGCTCTGGCCACTCCGTCCTCCCGCCTAGACGGTGTGGTGTCCCCTGGCTGTTTCTGCTGTCTGAACCCGGGCTTTCTTCAGGATGGGGTAAGCCGTGCCTTCCCTTCCAATCTCCACTCCATTGACATATGTTTTAGAAGCTTCCCTGGGACACCTGGCTGAGAGATCATTCCCTTCCTCTCGGTCTCCTTGTCTTGCTGTATTTTCTTCTGAGCTCTCATCGCCACCTGAACATACCAGTTTACACTGGTTAACTTTTGTCTGTCTCCCTCAGCCTGTGTCCTGTGCCACAGGGCAGACATATCATCTGTCTTCTTTGCCATTGTGGTTGGTGTCTGACATATAGAAGGTGCTGCGTGAGTGCTGTGCAATGAATGAAGGAACAAATGAGTCTTCAACAAGCCTTCCAACTCCAAAATAAAAAATAAAATAAATGGCATCCATGGCTCCTTGTGACCTAAAGGGCAAGGTTTTCACATCTCAGCCTGACTAGCAACAGTGTGCTTCCTATGGGCCTCATGGCACAGCTCCCATCTTCCCAAAATCAGACTGGGTTTCCACCTCCACCTGCAGCCAGAACCAGCCTAACCTCTCTCTCTCTCTCTCTGTCTCTCTCTCTGTCTCTCTGTCTCTCTGTCTCTCTCTCTCTGCAGGCACCTCAGGCCCTAATCTTCTGTGGCTATGCCACTGGCTCAAGGTGGCTTTGTTTTTGTTGACCACCACCATTGTCTTCCAATTGTACAGGCAAAGGTCTGCCCTGTCCTCACCCAAGGCCTGGGCCAGTGCCACCATCTATCTCATGTCTCAGCTCTGTGTATTCATGCGGAATACCGCCACGAGCCCTGTGAGCAGGCACCTGTGCTTGCAAATGCTCCCGCAGAAATAGGGTGTCTGGGTGCTCTTGTGGAACACCAACTCAAGGGATCTGCATTCAGAGCCACCCCAAACCTGCGTGGGGTCTCTGTGTCCCTTTCCCTGTCCATCCTTGCTTTGCAGGAGGATTACTGTAGGACGTCGGGCTTTTGCTTCCAAAAGCATATGTCCGTCAGAAAGCTGGGCAAGATTTGCAGGGAAAGGACGAAGGAGAGCTGGGCTCTTAGCAAATAGCAGGGGACTCTGGGTATCCAAGCAGGAGGGAGGAAGCCCCTGGAGTTGATCTTCCAGGACAATGGAGCTTCTTGCTGTCTCTGAGCAGGAGCTGGGAGCTATGGCTCCTGGGGAGACTGTAGGGGACATAGCAAAGTTGGCGGGGGAGACCCAGGGAGGTATCCCACACCCTGGGCAAAGCCAAAAGGCAACAGAAAGCAGGCTGACCCTGAGGAGCCCTTGCAGGCAGGAGACTGGTACAGCTTGGAGGACTTCAGGTGGTCCCCAGCCAGGAAGAGTAGGGCTCCCCAGAAGACTGAGGGGAGATAGACAGACAGATAGACAGGTGGTTTGTCTCAGCTCAGTGCATGGACCCAGAGCCACAGTCTAGGTCTCAGCATACTACCAGTCCTATGGGCTGGACACCAGTTTGTGTCTTATGGGAAAATTCTGGGCTTCCTCCCCTTGGTCACATCATCCCTGACTAGGTAAGTGTCCTGCAGAACAGGTGTGCCCTGCAACACGCAATGAACACCCGGCTGGGTGGTGTGGGAGATTCCCTCCCACTGCCCATCAAGGAAAGTCTGTGGTCACTGGTCACCACTGGGTTCCAGGAAGAACTGAGGGGCAAAGATCAGAGCATGGGGAGGCTCCCTGTGCCAGCTGGGGGTTGCTGACAGGACAGTGGTGCTGACAAGAAGCAGGGAGGGAGATGGCCGCAACCCTCCCACAAGGTCACCCAGGCCCAGTCTTGCTTTAGTCCACTACTAAAGCTTCTACTTTGTGCTTCCAGAGAGACTCTGACATTACCTGGAGCAGAGGGACCTTGAGAGATGCCAGAGATAAACCACTCATTGCCCATCATGGGGGCTAAGGCTCAGAAAAGATAGCCACTCACCCAATATCACACAATGGACCTGAGATCTCAGTCAAGCCTTTCGCCCACCAGGATGTGGGAAGCACCACTCAGTATCCTGCGAGAGTTTATTTGTGGCTCTATGAGACTGCCACACCTCCACCACCACCCAGGGCCCCTCTAGATAAGGCAGCAGTTGAGAGAGCACTGGACTGGGAGTCAGAGAGCTGGATTCCAGGATCAGCCCTGGCGCTGTTCCTTCAGAGCCCTGCAGGACCTCAGAAGGCTGTGTTCTCAAGAGGTTGTGGCCTGGGTCAGTGGGAATGTGGGGGTGATGGGCAGGGTGTGTGATAGGAAAGGAGTCCAGAGCCCACTCCCTGCATCTTCCCAAGCAGTTTTGTGTAAAGATCTTCCACTTGTACCTCTGCTTAGAGTCCACCCAACTAAAGGATTGTGCTATTAAATACACATGGGACACACACCCTACTGCATCCTGGGAAGTCTCTTTACCATGTTACACTGTAGCTCAGTGAGGAGAATTTCACTTGGGGCAGAGTCCCAGGAATGTCCTGTCCCCCAAGACACTCTTTCATCAGCCTCCTGGGAGCACTGAAAGAGCTGCAGGGAAGACAGGCATCCTCCCCACTTCTTGCAACTGCCATGTCCAAAGCCTTTAACTGTGGGAATGGATGCCCCATTCTGGGAGCTTCTAGGCTGATGTCCAGCAGAGAACAGAAAGACCCAGGCCAGCATAGCAGGGGCGTGCAAGGGGCACAATAGATAACTACACTGGCAAATCATATCACAGGCCTTTCCTCATCCTTCCCAGAGAGGGAGGGATAGACAGGCTAAGGTGGCAAACACCCCAAAGAAGGCAGCTCTGAAGCTTGAAATGCTGGGCAGAGAGGTAGAGGGACGCTGGGCCCTCCAGTCTTGACAGGCTGAGGTTGGTGGGGAGTAGAGTGGGACTGGGAGAGAGGAGAAGGTCCCAAGCAGCCTGTGAACAAGAAGGTGGTCCTAATGTGCCACAGCCAGCTCCATCGAGAGCCCAAGCAGCTGGTGGAGACTGAAAGATGACCAAGGCTCCACATCAGGCTGTGTAGGGCACCCAACAGAGCTGACCAGCAAGGGTGACCAGGGACCTGGAAGAAATCGCCATGTGGGTCCCAGCAGTGACTGGCCCTCCTAGAGTTTTCCCAAGGATGGAACCCCCCATAGTGTCCAGGGAGGGCAAGGGCTGTCTTTGTCACCTCCGTTAGGACTCTGCAATTTCCATGTGCACAGACTGAACTATTTTTCTGAATGGCATCAGCTTCGGCACAGTCAGGCTTGTAATAAGCAGACACTTATTAATCACAGGATCAAAACTGGCTCTCTGAATCTAATATTGTTCCCATAGAAATCCCAGAACCTAACCAACAGTGACGCCCAGCAGCAAGAAACCCTTCTTTATGTGTGATCTTTACAGTCTTGAATATAGGGCCAGGAAAAGCAAAGCAGTGCGGTTAGCAGTGAAGGAGGTAGGCCTGATCTCCCTCTACTCCTTTCCCCCTCTTATCCCTGCCAGGGAACCTCAGGGCTCCAGGGAATCTAGTTTGCAAACCAGTGGTTTTTCCCATCCCCTCATTTTACAGAGAGGAACATAGAGTGAGTCAAAACAGGGAGCTTGTTCCAGGCAGAAGTGTGTGGGACCTAGGACAGAACAGGAAGGGAGGAGTCCCAGTCATTCCTTTCCTACTCCCAGAAAACCATGGCGCATCCAGCATGTGGACAGAGGACCAGTAACCCAGTTGTCCCTCACGAGTACCCTTCCTCTGCCTTTCCTTCCTTCCCTTTCAACAGTCAGAGCAGAAAGCACCAGAGCCAGCTTCCTGCGAGCAATTACCCTGTGATGGATGTTGGTGTGGCTGCTGAAGGTATGTGCACAGGCTTTATGGTCATTTTCCAACAGCCCAGACCTCTTAAACTCTCTTGTGGGAGCAGGTTAAGATGATTATGCAAATGGATGGACCTCCATGTGATATTATATCAGCGATGGAGATGTAATAGCTCAAACAGGCACAAGTACACGAAAGAGGCCACTGCAGCTGCTGCAGGACCCAAGGAATCTATGCAAGAACCCTGTGCTAGGAGCAGCCATGCATGCAGAAACACATGCACGCGTGCACACGCACACACACACACACACACACACACACACACACGCACACATGCACACACGCACACACATGCACACACACGCACACGCGCACACGCACACGCACGCACACGCACGCACACGCACACACGCACACATGCACACATGCACACGCACACGCACACACATGCACACATGCACACACGCGCGCACGCACACACACACACACACACACACACACACACATCCTCTTCAGCCCCTCTAGTTAGCTGTCTGGTTACAGTAAGACTCTGTTCCCATGGAAACATAAAATGTCAGCCATGTCTGTTGGGAGGCTGGGAAGGCAGAGGTCTGCCGGGAGCAGAGGCAGCCAGGACCCAAGGAGGACCTGCTCCCAAGCTGGCTTGATGGGGATGAGGATGACCAAGTTAGACTCAGAGACGGTCCACAAAGGCTGGTCCTGGAGACCAGCATGCTCCAGTCACTCTCAATACAATGGCGAGGCTGGCATGAAGCAGCCCTGGGCATCTCCTAGCATGCATACCATCGCTAGCTCCTCGGGTCTGTACCTCCCAGCAGCCTGCTTTCAGCATATGGCAGCAGTACCAGACCAGAATGGAGTTCACCAAGGTGATTCTACCAGGAATAAAAACCACAGAGAGGTGGGGACTGGCCAGACTCAAAGTGAAGATAAAGCACAGGTGTCGGCGGGGGGGAGGGGGGGGAGATGGACAGCACAACCTTCTGGCAGCCTCCAGAAAGAGTCCCATTTGACGCCAGAGCACTTACCCCTGCCCTTCCTGAAGAGGCCATACGGTCTCCCCCTGGAGTGCAAATGTATGCCCCAAGCTCAGCCTTGCAGACAGTATTGGTGATGTGTATAAAGCGCTTGGGACAGGACAAATGTCTGAGCAGCAGTAATTATTACTGTGGTTTTTCTTTTTTTGAGACAGAGTATCAATTACTATGCATTTCAGGCTGGCAGTCACAGGTACTCACCACGTAGCTCAGGCTGGCCTTGAACTCACAGTGATCCTCCTGCCTCAGTCTCCTAGGTGCTGGGATTGGAGGCAGGGGGATAAAGGCGATGTTGGCCTTAACTTTGCCGTGTAGACACCATTCCCCTATGTGTGAGTACAGGGACCCACGAGCCCAGAATCTGCCTCTTCCAGACTGGAAGCTGGGAGCATCCAGGGGTCTGGATTCTATCTAGGGACAGGAGCTGGGACCCAACCCTGCTTGCTTCCCACAACCTGGAATGGGAAGCCCTCACTGGCAGAGGGGCCCCGTGTCAGGACCTATCCCAAAGGGTGCATCTTTGCCTCACTATGCTTCATGACAGGCCTGCAGGGAGAATAACCACCCTGTGTTACAGATGGGCATACTGAGGCTCAGAGAGTAGCATGGCTTCCCTGGGGCCACCCTAGGTCAATAAAGTGGGCCTGGCACAGAGACCCTGCATATGTGCCAGTGGATCTAAGAGTGTGCATCACAGGGCCCAGCTTTGGAGCCAAGTGCACCTGAGCTAGAATCCCAGCACTACTACTTCCTTGCCTGTGTGACTTTGGCCAGGTGATTCCCCTGCTCCAAGCCTATCCATTGGTGTTAATGATGCCCATCTCCAGAAGTCATAGTCTTGGCCAGTGACACTGACAGGAATCACGGAGACCGTGGCCATAGCAAGTGCTGCTAACCAGGACACAGGTCGCTCACTGTGTCTTGTGGAGCTCTGGACCCACAGTGCCTGGGAGGCCATTGTGAGGATTTACAGGCCCCAGTTAAGGAGCAATGGGGTGAATGTGGGCTTTTTCCTACTGAGAAGCAATATATGCTCACAGAACACTGATTTTTTTAAAATGTCACACCTAAACTCCACAGCTGAAAAATAACCCTTGTGCTGCTTTTTCTTTTGTGTGAGTCAATTGAGTCCTGTGAGTTCCTTACTGCCCAGCCAGGAGTTCCCACTGCTGTGATCCAGGGCCTGAAGACCATGAGTGCCTGCAGCCTTCATAACAGGGCCCACTGTGCCCACCCCAGGAGCTTCTGACAAGGGCTCCCAGCTTTTATGGGGCTTATATGTCTGAGCCCCATTCCAAGAGCCTAGGGGCACGGGGAGAAAACCATTCCTCCTCCTCCTCCGTGGTGACAGTGGGCTGCAGCTTCACACCAGGCCCAGGGAACTCCAGCAATTGTAAATGAGCTGGAAGTTGTGGGCCTGCCAGTCCCACTGGAAAAATCCCCCGAAAGGGTGTGGGAGGGGACCAGACCTCACTGAGCTGGAATCCTACACAAGGCTAGTCACAGGGGAAGCATGGGGAGGGGCAGAGGATGGGGTGTCACCAGAAAGGAAAGGCAGGAAAGGTGGAGGGAGGAAAGGAAGCACGGGCATCAGAAGGTAAACAAACCTTGGAAGCAGACAGCAAAGCTGGCACTGGTCACCCCTCCTGGAAGCTACTGCTAACCTGAGCTGAGCCTCTGAATGACTGTGCCTGGACTTCTCTGACTCCCCAGAATGGGTCTGGAGTCCCAGCCAAGGGTCTCTCCTCAACCTCAGCTGCATGTCAGCATTACCCAGGTTGCTGCAAAAACACATCCACCCAGATTCCTGCTCCAGCCTGATGGAGCTGGAGATGGGGAAAGGGCTGGCACAGTGACTGTCAAAGATCCTATTATGGTTGACCCTGACTGATAGAGATCCCCAGATGACAGTCAGATGCATGCAGCCCAAGCCAAGAAGCAGGGGATGGGAGCAGCCCTCAAAGGCCAGTCTGTGGCCCAGGGGACTGCATGTCACCTGGCAACTGAGAAATGCAAGATCTCGGGCCCCATCCCTCATGCACTGATTCAGAAGCCCCAGAAGCAGGGCTCAGTGATCTGCCTAGAGAAGCACTATGGGTGACACCCTTGCAGGACCACATTTGAGAACCACTGGACTAGGGAATACAGGAAGAGAGGGCAGAAGGGCAGGAAAGGAGAGCGTGGCAGGGGCTGCAGGGCAGAGACTCTGCAGCAGGGGACAGCAGGCCCTCCCCAAATCCCTGGTGCAGGCCACATCCCTTCTCTGACTCTTCAGCTCCCAGGGGCCTCACAAGTGAGCCACAACATGGCACAGAGGGTTTGTCAGCACCTGAATCACAAGTTCCTGGTAATAGGATGTTAGTCACTCCTTGTTTCCAAGGTGGACAGGGAGGGAGGGCTGCTGCTGCTGCCCCATTTAACCAGCCATATCACATCAGCAGGCCCATCCCAGCGCAAATGGAAGCAAAAGATCAGCGCTCACTCTTCCCTGAGGCAGAGGCAGAGGAGCACACAGTGCAAGGAGCTGTTTTTTCCTACATGCCTTCCCCCTGAGTGTCAGCTTTTCAACTATTCTTAAGGTAATAAGTTGACAGGAGAGTTGTTTTGACTGTGCCAAAAAGTCATTAAAGAAAACAGTGTAAAAACAAGCCCATAAGACACAGAGCAGGCAGTCAGAGGGGTGGGAGCTTTTCACAAGCTTTCCTCCTCCCCTAAGAATGCAGGGCCGGCCTCTCCAACCTAGCCCTGCCCCCTGGCCCCGCCCAAAGCTCCCCCTCCCTCTGGATGTCTACAGCCATCCCTCTCCTCCAGGAGCCCCCCTCATCTTCCAGACCACTCCTGTGCGCCTTGACAGCACCCTGTCTAGACTGCCGACTCCTAAAGTCTTAATTGCTCTTTCATCAGCAGAGAAGGACTGCCTCTCCTTCAAGCAGCCAAGCACTCAGCCAGTCCTTGTCGAGCTCCTACCGGGTACCAGGCTGTGCTGGGACTCAGAGATGTCTGAGGACTTGATGGATCATCTGGGGTCAGAGGAGGACAGTTCTGATGCAGCACGAGCTGGGCCTCATGCCAGATGTGAGGCTTCCAACAAAAGCCAGACCCAAGCCTTCATGGTGCCGCACCAGCCCATGGGAGAGGGAATGGGACAGAAGCAGGGGCCAAAAGCAGCCTCCCCACGTCCCCAAGGTGCAGTAGCCTCTGAGGGCTGCAGACTGGGGCTTTGACCCCATCCTCTACCAGGGATTTCTGGACCCCCAGTTATCTCTCCACTCCTTTACTGAATACTTATTATGTGCTAGGTGTTGTGCTCCACCCTGGAAGAGTTGAAAAGAGGCCTTGATCTTTGCCCTCAAGGAGCCTCTGGTGTGGCCAGATCTACTCTATTTAATTTATAGCCAGTGCTGGTGGGTGACACAGGCTCCCTGGGTCTGACTCCCCAGCTGTCTGCCTTGTCTGTTTGCTGCCCCACATGGCTCTGAGCCCACCGAGGGGGCCCTCACCCCCAGATCAGTGAGCTTCTTTCCCAGAAAAACCCCCACCACCAGCATAATTGTATTGCCAGCATCTAGCTCGATGAGCTGTGGCTATAGCTGAGCTCATGAGAACCCCAAGGGCGGGTATCCACAGGCACCTTCACAGCCTTTCCCCAAAGGATGGTTCTGCAGGGCTCCATGGAACTGCAGGGCCCTGTGGAACTCTGGGCAGCAGAGAGGAGCCCTCCTTTGTCTTCACTCTGGAAAGGATGACTCCCCAGGGCAAAGCTCTGGGTTGTCACAAACAGGATCATCAAACTGAGAGCCATTTATTCATCTCACAATTGCCTAAGTGCCTCTGGTTTAAAAAAAAAAATCATTGATTGTGTGCAATGTGCCAAAACTGTCACTAGCTGCTGTCTTGGAACCCCACCGCCACCTCTGCAGGGAGGAAGCTGGGCACAGAGGAGGGAAGGGTCCTGTTCAAGCCACCCAGCCAGTCCTGGAACATTGATTCCAGGTCAGGCCTCCGCCCCTGGCTTACAGTAGCTGCCTATGGCCAGGGGAAGGCATTAGCTTTGCTGCCAGCACCAGGGACACAGGGATTAACTACCTAGGGCCCTACCCTGCTATCTACCAGCCACCACTGCAGCAGCCACCACAGTCAGGATGAAATAGAGCCTCAGAAGAGCCGGCAGAGCCAAGGCCATAAACCATCACTCTCTGCCAAGAATTGCCTAGTGCCTCTCACAAGAGGGGGACAATATCTGAGGCTGTGACAGCTAGGATGGAAGAGGGGAGGGTAAGGGGTCCCTTCCTGGCCCACGCTGCACCCTGGAAGATTGGAAGCTGGGAAAGGGAGAGAAAGGATGTTCTGCTAGACAGAAGCCAGGCGCTGTTTCACAGATTTCAAGGACCCGAAGGGAGGCGGTGTCAGTCCCATCTGCAGACATCTGCACCAGGGGACCTCTGGTATTTGCCATATTTTGGCAGAACAGCCTCTTGGTGGCCTCGTGGGGGCATAGTTACTGCTCTGATGAGCTGCTATGGCCATCACATCTGCCTCCAAGGAGAGACACGGTGCCTTCCAGAGAGAACAATGGACACTGTGGAGGGCATGAGTGTGCGCATGTGTGTATGTGTGTGTGCATGAGCTGCTTGTGTGTAGGCGTGTACACAGATGCTCGGTCTCCCAGACACCACCAAAGGAAGAGATCAATTTGGAGAATTAGAGGCCAGCCCACTTTGCACGGCTCCGAGGAAGCATGTACGGTAAATAAGGATTCAAGAAAAGATGTTTCATCATTCAATTAATTTTAGCCTAGGATGGCAGCCATGGGGTAGGGAAGGCGGTGGGGGGAGTGTAATCAATACCAAGTATTCAGCTTGCTAACATGAAGCACATTTCATACAAAGCTGGACATTTTTCTCCTTGTCATACAGAATTATCTTAATTATCGTTTCAAGGAACAGCCTTATATAGCATCATCTAGTAGTCCAGGAGGTGGCTCAGAAACTCGTCACTGGAATAATTTAGGATTTTTCTTTCTAACATCTTGGTCTTGTTTGATATGCTTGCCATTTCTCCCTGACAGGGAGGTCGATTAAATCACATTTATATTGTAAACGTATGCATTGCTTTTTACCCAAGGCACTGGATGAAGAGATACAGGGGCCCCAAGGGAGGGACAAGCCAATCCACTTTCATATTGCAAATTTCTGCTGTTCGGAAGAAATGAATGGTTGCCAGGGAGAACTGGGAATTACTTGAGGATGCAAAATGTTATTTTAGAATCCTTTTGAGAGGGCTTTTTTCCCTCCCCCTCCTCCTCCAGCATTTCCACTTCTGCGGCTGCTAGTCGAGGTCTCTGCACACGCTGGAGGAATGCACTTCTCAGGGCATTCTTCGGGGGATTGGTGGGGCCAGATTTCAGGCTGGCTGACCTAAGCACACAGCCTCTTGGCCTCAGAGCAGGGAGGGGGTCGTACAGAGAAGGAGCCATTCACTTTTGGCAAAGCATTTCCACGTTCCCTTCTGTGGGAGGCCACTCTAGAAGCCGGTGGTTGGATTTATGGGGGGGCCCCAGGATAAATAAAAGAAAGTGTTCAGAGTGAAGGGGGGAAAGGTCATTAGCAGGGACCAGGCAGAAGTGACGCTGCACCATCATTAACCTAACCGAACTAATTAGGAAACATTCAGGTTTTATAAATTATGCAAGATGCTCAATTTATACTTTTTCAAATTCCTACCATAACATAGATAATGAGGGAACATTTACAATAACAGTGTAACCTAATCAAGAAACCCTTTCATTAGCATGAAATCTTCCAATACGGTGTTTTCGAGCACAACAAACGGAATTATAGATGCCAGGGGAGACCAGGGGGAAGGCTGCATGGAGGGATGGGGGATGTTGATTCCACATTTGGCAAGGCCCTCTGCCTCCTGCCCACTGTCTGCAATGGAGCTATCCCAGGGTTCAGTTTGGCAAAAGGCATATAGCCATCTAGAAGGTCCTCTGATTTCTCAGCCCACTCAGGGGGATTTACAAACACCTCCATCTTCTGAAAACCCACAGCACACAGCAGCCTTTCTGCAGACCAGAGACACACACAGATCAGGAGCCAGGTGCCTGTGGGAGGTCATCCTTCCCGCACAGTAGATGGCTCCATTCATGGTGAGGATGCTGTGTGATGGGTCCAAGCTCACTGCCTGTGGACTGCAGAAGTGAGCATGCCCTGAGGGAAACTGCAGAACCACAGGACTCAAGGGGACCCTGCCACATCAACCCAGATCAACTGAGCCAGTTGAACCCCTGCATAGGAACTTAGTGCCTCAGCAAAACACCTCACCTGGAAGATTGTTAGGAAACCTTCAAGAGCTCCCTGGGGAGATGGTGGAGGGCACAGACTGCTTGGCCACCCTATCACTGATCTTCTCTGTCACAGGTGTACTCAGGTTTAGACGCACACATTTACTTCTTGCCACTCTGGAGGACAGAACTTCAAGGATTTGTGGAGAGAGGTTTCCTCAGGCAGCCTCTCCACGAACATGAGTCTATGTGCTCATGCAGCCTCTTCTGCAAGCTCTTGTGATCAAATGACTAATCTCACCCACATGCTCCCACCTTCATGACCTCGCCTAACCCCAATCATCCCCCAAAGCCTCATCTTCCCATCACAGGCTAGGGCTTCCACATACAAAGTTAGGGCTACACAAAGGCTCAGTCCCTAACACACCCCAGATGAAATATCCTCCCAGAATGTGTCTGTGACATTACTTGGAAAAGATCCTTTGCAGAGGTAATTTGCTTAAGGATCTTGAATGGATGTCCTTCTGGATTATCAGGATGGCTTTACCTCCAAACCCAGACACAATGGAGCCAACAATCCAGCAGTGAGAAGACAGAGGCAAAATTAAAGAGATGCGTCCTCAAACCACGGGTTTCCCACAGACTATAGGCAGCCACCAGGAGCTGGTGGACAAGAAGGATCCCTCCCTAGAGCATTCGGAGGGAATACAGCCTACCACTTTGATCTGGGGCTTCTGGCTGTCAGAACTGTGAGAGAAGATATTTCTGTTGTTTTCTGTTGTTTGAAATCACCAAGCTTGGGAGAAATTGTGGCAGAAAATATACATATATTCCTATGCCTCAGTGTCCACTGTGTGCAATAGCAACTGTAACCGTGCATGGTATAGAGTAAGTGCTTAGTAATGTGAGTAACTATAAGTAGGGGGAACCCAGGTCTGCCTATGAGCATAGCTAGTAGCCCTAGTCCCAGCTGGCAAGCACCAAGAACCTGTTCCCTCTCCTCCTTGCCAAGTACTTGGACTCATAGCTAAGTACCCTGGGATCCTCCCTGTATGACTGTCCCCAACAGCATCTCACTATTCTGCTGGCTGTTTTCTGAGCACAGCCAGGCATAAGTCATGTGATGGACACAGGAGAAACAAAGCAGACCTGTTTCTTTGCTTCTTCTGGAACCATCCAGTTTTGAGTGATAGTTTTAAGGCTCTCCTGTGTTTTGGGGTCCGCGCTTGCAGCTAGCAATACAGTGTTGGGAAGGTAGAATCTCTACCTCTACCATTCACACCCAACTCCAACTGCCCAGCCAGGACCCTACTTGTGAGAAAAGTCCCTCTGGGGCAAACCCTGCTTTTGTTCTGAGTTTTTGGATTGCCCGGGCCTGGTACAGGTCCAGTTGTAGGGCTCCCTGGCTCTGCCTTAGTTATGAAAGTCCAGCTCCCCACCATCACGCTCCCCCAGTGCAGAAGGGGATGTTTCCACAGTAGCCAGGAGATACCTTTGCTGTAACCATAGAGAGAGCAAGCTTCAATTATCCAATGTCTGATTCTCTGGTGCAAGGAAACCCACGTCAGTGCTGGGAAATGTCCTCCCCTACATCATGACCCAGGTCTCCATATTCCCTCTGGCAATTTGCAAGCTGCAGACTATAAATCCTGAGAGGAGGAGGCAGGGCCCATGGAGTCCCGCTTCACCTTCCTAGCTATGTGGGAGGGATGGCTGGGGCTTCACCCTTTCTGCCTTTACCATTTGCAAAAGAGAAGACAAAGAAGGAGAATGCTTCTCAAATGACTCCCAACTATTCCTCTACAAACCTTCAGCTGACCCTGGATGCCAGTGAACTGTTCACAGGGTGACAATTTCCCAGGTCTTGGTCACAGAGCATAAATCTCTAGTTTGAGGGAGGGGTGATTATGGCCCCAGGTTTGGCAAGCACTTACACAGCTATTCTCAAACACATAGCTGCTTGGCACCAGAACAGCATATCTGGATGAAAGGTTAGAGGTTTCACATCCAGAGGTTGAGATGGTCAGGCCAAGCTCGTTCACACGGGTAGCTAAGGTAACAGCTTTTCAGAGGCACCTCCTCCAGTGGCGCACCCAGAAGAAGCACCCGAGACCCGTGCCCAGCTCCAACTCCCATGGGCCTGGAGAGCAGAAAAAGGCACCTCTGTCCTACAGATGAGGGAGGTGAGGCCCACACAAAAGCTGGAGAAGGAGGGAGCTGAGAATGAGCAGATTGCTTGATTGTAGTATTTCTAAGGACAGATTCAAATATGCCGTGCTGATATTGGGTATGGTTGGCAGGGTACAATGGTCATCTCCATCTGATATCAGCCCAGACAGAGACTAGAGAGGTGAGGAGCCACACCCATGAGCCTCATCAGTCACTGCAGAACCAGGTACCTGAACCAGCTGCAGCTCTGGCCTCTATCGAAGCAGGTTTTTATCCACTGTATTATGGTGAACTTGAGGTTCACAAACCATGGAGAAGGCAAGAGATGCCATGTGTCTACATCTAAATTCCTCTCTTGATATTTCATGGGCAGAAGTATAAAACTCAAGAGGACATAAATGTTCCAGTAGCAGCCTTTTGGAACCTAACACTCCAGAAGAGTAAGAGGTAGCTGGGTGTGGTGGTGCACATCTGTAATTCCGGCACTTGGGAGGCTGAGCCAAGAGGATCGCTGTGAGTTAGAGGCCAGCCTGGACCATATAGTGAGATCCTGTCTTAAAAAAAAAAGGCTAGTACTTATATGAACAGAGCAAGTTCTCCTGAAGGTTACCTAAAACTCCATCTATGGAAGAAGAATGGGTCAGGATTGTGCTGAAGCAGAAGTCAGCCCTGACAAGGCTCTCCACTGCTCACTGGCTGCTGCTTATGGTTGCTTGAAGTCTCTTGAGTCTCAAGCTTTCTTCAACTGTAAAATGAGCAGAATAATCGCAGCCCCATGGGGTGATGGTAAAGATTAAAATGCTCTAATTCAAGTAATAAGAAAAGCAAAGCACTTGTGTATTGTAAGTGCTCAACTCACGCCGGCTAGTACTCAAGGCTTGGGTTAACTGTGTGTTACTGTAACCTAATACCTGAGGCAGGCTAACTTTATAAAGGAAAGAGGTTTATTGAGCCTATAGTTTTGCAGATTCAAGGCCAAGGTACCAACATTATCTGGGCTCTGGTAAGGAATCACAAAGGCAGGGACACAGTGTGGGGAAGGAAGAGATTCATGTCTAGGCAAGCACAAGAGAAATTCAGGGTCAGGGTTGGGCTTTTTTAATAACTCACTTGCTTTTACACACACTCACTGCAGGAGACCAGCATTGACTTCCAAAGGTTAAAAACCTAAAATCAGCCACTAAACTCTCCTTCTTAGAAGTCGACACTATCTCCCAGAACCACCACCCTGGGAACCAAACCTCAATCCAGAACCTTCTGGGGACATCCAGGCCATATCCAAACCATAGCAAGACTGCTTCTAGAAAAGACAGTGTGTGGACTACTGAGAAGGATGTGCAGCTAACACAGAGGGTTTGCGTAGGGAGTGACAACAGATAAGACTCACACTTTCAGCTGTCCAGTCCAGGTGGAAAGGTGGAACTTGACAAGTGACACACTGCGAGCTCAGGCAATAGCAGGATGTGAGTGCTGCTGGGGGGTTACACAGGGCTTCTCTGGAGGCCAGAAGGTCCTGGGCCACTCTGAAGACCAGGTGATCAGCAGTGGGGAGCAATCGTGATCCTCACTGTCCCAAGGCCATGCCATGGAAATTGGTTATGATGGCACCACTTCTCCCCAACCAGATGGGTTCCTAAGCATAGCAAAATGATGTGGTGGTTAAGCAGCTCTGATTTGCAGGTAAATTCTCTGTGTGTTTCTGTCTATCTGCCTGTCTCTCTCTGTCTCTGTCTCTCTCTGTCTCTCTTTCTGTCTCTCTCTCTCTCTGTCTCTGTCTCTGTCTCTCTCTCTCTCCATTTATTCTGTGTATCACTCTCTGCAGTTCCCTTAAAATAATCTGCCTCACCCGGCCACCACTGCCTAGAAGGCCACCCTCTGCACAATTGCCCCTTGCCTTCCCAGCATGGGAGGGGAAGCAGAAACCAGAGAGAGGCTGCCTCACATGAGCATGTACTAATACAGCCCTCCATTGGCCTCCATTTTCTGTGAAGCCCCACTGGGTCCAGGCCCTGTTTCTGGAGCCCGATAATAGCTTTGTAGTCTTCAGTAAACTTTTTTTCAAGAGATGCCCAAGCAAACCTCCATCCTTAGCAATCAAATGAGCCCAGCTAAGATGTCCATGGCCATTTCTCCATCCAACCCTCACCCACACATAGGGCCTAGTTCTTTCCCCTTCAAGAGACACAGGAGCTGCAACTTTCCAATGCATAGCCCTCCCTAGATGCTCCATGTCCTGGCTATGGGATGGGATCATCCAGATCCACCCCTGCAGCCACTGGTTGCAATGCTTTATTGACAGTCACACTAACTCAGTGCCTTCTCATCTGGTGGCCAGATGCTCACTGCTGCCCTATGGAGGGACACACTGTGTGCTGTTGAGTTATTGTTGCAGGCCAGGGACACAGAAAGATCACTGAAGATGGAATAGAGGAGCAAGCACAGCTCATGGGGGTCCACAGGAGACCCCAGCCGGTGGAAGTCACAGAGGCATCCCAGAAAGAATGCCATCTTTTCTGAAGTTGAATGAATATCTCCTTATAGGAAGGGTAGGGACCGCATGAAAGTGCACTGCTGGCTGTAGAATAGCATAGGTAAAGTACAGGGCTGGGAATATAACTGAGTGGAATAAGGTGCCTGCCTGGCAAGTGTAAGGTCCTGAGTTCAATCCCCAGAACCGCAAAAAAAAAAAAAAGTACAGAAGCCTGGCTACATCTGTGCATTTGAAGGACACTGATGACCTCCGCTGGCCTCAACAGCTATCAGCTGTGGCCACTTGCATCTCTGGGGAGGTGGATGGCGGGGGAGAGGGAAGAGATGCAGATATATTTCTTTTCCAATTCCCTGCTTTGGTTCTATCAACTAAAGGCCAGTGATTCCCGAGATGTTATTACTGTATGATGTGATATCCTGGGGAGGGGTCCCTGTGAATTTCATCCAGGAGGCTCATGTGGCCCTGAAAGGGGAAGCAATTTACCTGAGGTCATCCAGCAAGATAATGAAACAGGCGTGACAGGATCTATTTTTGCTGACCCTAGGCCCCTGGCATCTTCCACTGGACCCTTCTAGCTGTGAGCATCTTTTGTTTCTCTCCCCCGCGGACTGGGCAATGAGCCCTTGAGGGCCTGGCCTTTCGTTGTTGTGCATGCTGCTTACATATGAGCAAGAGATGAGACGCAGAAGACCTTCAGAAGGTACAAAGGTGCACTTAGGAGCCAAAGATCTCCTCCTTCCCCTCAGTCTCCCCCCTACACCAACTCCTCTGATTGTAGGAAAGTAACGGGAGCCTACTTCTGACTCCCATCTGAGGGGAGTGCCTGGGTCATGGGATTATAGCCTCCCTGGCAATGATGGAGGGGATGCAGGCACCGAGGTGAGCAATGTAATTTCACAGAGGAGTTGAGGATGTGACAGGGGAGGGAGCTGGGCCAGAGGGGAGAAGAGGCTGTGACTTCGGGAGGAAGGAGTGATTGGTATGGAAAGCTGCTGAGGACCCGTGGGAGATGGGACTCTCCTACCTGCAGGTTTTTGCAGAGCTCCCTGTGAGAGGAGCAGCTTCCCCATTCTGAGTCCTCTGTCCTTTAAGATGTATCTCACATTACCCAGGGAACCTTCTCAAATTCCCTTCCGGGCTGAATCTAAGGCCCTCTTCTCTGGTTTCTCCACACCTTCATCCCATTGTATGTGGGATATGTGCACATGTGTGGGCATTTGTGCTTACCTGTGCCTGCACATATATTGGTGTGCACATATGTGCTGGTATGTGTGTGTGTGTGTGTGTGCCCACTTCCCCACTGGACATGAGCTGCTAAAGAGGAAGAACACTTCTATGTTCTTTCTGCAACCTCAGTCCTGGGCCTCTGCATGATAAAAATCTTGACATAGGAAGGTGGATGACATGAATGAATGAATGAGGTGAATGAATTGCATTGAATTGAACTGAACTGAATTGAATTGAATTGAATAAACAAATTATCTGTCTTGAAGACACAAGGAGGAGGACAGGGCCAGACTGTCTGCCTGCCCCACTGGAATCTTTCTCCCTTGAGGGTGCTGATGGGTCAAACACTCCCAGGAACCCCTGTCCAGAGCAAGTTTCCTCCTCAGCACTACTGATATTTGGGGTTGATTGCTCTGTGTTGTAAATACTTCCTGGGTATTATAGGATGCTTAGCAACATCCCCAGCTGCTTGCCACTAAATGCCACAGCAGCCCCACCTTTTACTGAGATGATCAAAAATGTCTCCAGACACTGCCAAAGGCCCCCCGGGAGGGGGTGCAAACCACAGGCCCAGGATGATGCCTGCTACAGAGTCAGCACTAGTGAACCCCAATGACTAAGCCACTGACCTTTCAAAGAGCCAGGGTCATTTCTGGCTGGCTATGGTACCTGCCAAGCCAGGGCATTGGCACCTGAGTCAGAGCTGAAGAAACCAGGGGAGTGTGAGACAAGGTTTCCAGTTCCCATCCATAGGACCAGCAGCCAGCCGTGCCGATAGATGGGTGGTGGGCTTTAGACTCACTGTCTTGAAGGAGCCACCCTCTCTCCACCAACAGTAGGGAGCCATAGCTAGCATAGTCTAAGACCATGCATTAGTGATGCCACTTCCAGCACCCCTGCGAACCATCCCTGCTCCTTAGGGAGACAGGGCTCCAGTTCCTGAAGAGAGGACAAATGTCTCTCACAGCTGCTCCATGGAGCTTATTTCTCAGCACTGCCTGAGGAAATGCTCAGTTCTCACCTGAATGAGCTCCATTCAACTAGGCCAATCACTTGGCTTTTTTCCAAATGCCTCCCTTGGAGGACAATGTGTGACCACTGCTTACCAAATTCTACCAAATTCTCTAATCCTAAACCACAATGAGTGGTTAAGGACAAGACCAGGAGGCTCAGAAAACTAAGAATGTGTGTGTGTGTGTGTGTGTGTGTGTGTGTGTGTGTGTGTGCCCTGCTTGCCTTCCCAAGAGGGCTGTAGGCCTGAGATCAGAGACAGAAGGCTGCCAAGAAAACACTGCAGTGGTCCTTGTCTGGGAACAAGAAGGAGAATGAGACAATCATGATGTGGTTGAGACAGACCAAGGCAGAAACACAGGGTCCACTGCAGGCACATTTTCAGAAACTGGACCACCCATGAGGAACAGTGGAGAACAAGAGGAATGTGGAGGGTGAGGACAGCCCTGGCACCAGTCAGCATCAGTATGCAGGGCCCTCTTCCCAGGCCCAGTGTACAGGAACAACAATGGTAATCATCCCAAGGCTGAGACACAGGGACTTCTTTCAACTCCATCTATTGGTTTTCTCCATTGACTGCATTGTCAGCCTCTCAAGGGCAGCACCAGGGGCCTTGCCTTTTGTTGTCTTGCACAATGCCTTGCGTATGCTTCAGTGTCTTACAGAGTCTGAGGATCTGCAATTGCTGTGTGAAACTTCCGATGCACATTGACTTAGAAAAGTAGACTTTTAGACAAAACTGTCCAACCCCCTCTGGCTTTCTGACCTCAGGCCAGGTCTACCTACTAGTTGTCAGGACACAAAAGCCAAAAGGCAATTCTGACCACTGTTCCATTCAAAAAGTAATTTTGAGAACCTTTTGGCCACCCAAAACCCCTGCCACACACATCCTCGCTCTACCAAGACCCTGGGGGTATCCCGTACCAAGAGAGAGAGGATTAGTTCTCTCATGGAGTTTGTCTTAGTTACTTTTCTCTTTTTGCTGGGACAAAATACCCAGCCCCCAAAATTAAGGAAGGAAAGATTTTTTAGGCTCACAGTTTGTGGAGGTTTTGGTCTGTAATGAGCTGGCTCCAAGGCGAGGTGATGTGGCACAGGGGCAACAGTTCAAGGCAGTGGAAGAGAGCAAAAGCAGCCAGAGCAAAATGGAGGGAAGAGCAAGCCTCTTTCTCTCCCTTATATTGTAAGGAGGCTACCCACCCTCAGGCAGGTGTAGCGCTCACACTATTTCCATGCCCTCCTCTTGCACAAGACAAGGATGTTTACAAAGTGAGGGCTCTGGCTCCTTGCTGAGTTGTTTAGTTAACCTAAACTTCTCAAGTTGACACAATGAACAGCATCCTAGAGCAGGAAGGACTTTTCCTCTACACCCTAGGATGTAGAACTACTGAGTTACTTAGTTAAGCTTCTGGGTTTCTCAAATTGACCCCATGTATCAGCCGTTATAGAGCTGAATGTGAGCCAGGGCAGTAGGAACACAGCCACCATTTGGGAAAAAGGGCAGAAGAAAGGAGTAGACTTGTGCCATGAAGGTACCAGCTTGGCTGGTTGCTATGCCCTGTCGAACAATCCTGCTGAATAGAATTGTGATATGTGACATCTCTCTCACTATTTCTTAAAATCCTAGTCCTCCTCTCATCCTGCCTTTCTGTAGGATTCAAACCTACCAATGTGGTCTTCCCTGGCCTCCAGGGTATAAAGAAGCCCAAGGCACAAGCTACCCTTGGCCTAAGCTAGGTAACAGGTCCTCTGGGAACTCACTTGTAACCACAATGATCTGTGGACCTCAAGATCCCTGAGATCCTTTTATAGCTGTGAAAGACTCTCCAGGATTTCCTGCATAGCCAGTGTGAATAAATCTATAACAAGTTAAGATATTAAATCTATAGTTTAAAAACCCACCTAGAAAGAAAAGTCCAGATCCCAATAGCTTCCCTGCTATATTCTACCAAACACACAGAACACAACACCAATTCTTCATAAATTCTTCCAAAAAATAAACGAGAGAACATTTTAAGACTCGTTTTAAACTAGACAAAAACATCACAAGATCCATATCATTTGTGAATACAGATGCAGCCCTGGGGGTGTGGCTCATTGGCATGTACATGGCCCTGGATTCTGTCCCTAACACCCACACACACACACACAAAATCCTTCCACACGAAAAAAATACACAATAAACAAAGAAACACACAACAGAATGGCAACAGTGCTATGCCAAATACTCTGAGCATAGAGCAAATAATTATATCTTTGGCAAATACTAGCAAATCAAACCCAGCAACATAAAAGAAAAAATCATATACTGTGGGCAAGTGGGATTTATCCTGTGGATGCAGAATAGATTTAACATCTGAAAATCAATTAATATAACACATTTATACCAAGGGGATAAAATGAAAAGCCACATGATCATCTTGATAGGTACAGGAAAAGAATTTTAAAATAATTCCCCACTCTTTCATGATCATGCACTAAACAAACTAGAGAGAGAGGAACTCATGCTGGTGGAGAATATGTATGAAAAACCCATAGCCAGTTGCATACTTATTGGTAAAGGATAGGGCGCATCCCCTCTAAGTTCGGGAGTGAGAGGACATCTGGTCTTACCATTCCTATTCAGCATTGGGCTGGTGGCTCTTGCCAGGGCCACTAGGCAAGAATAAGAAATAAAAGCTATCCAGATTGGAAAAGAAGAAGCAAAGCTATTATTATTTGCAGATGACATGACATTATATAGTGAAACCCCTAGGGAATTCACTAAAAATCATTAAAAGTAATAAACTAGCCAGGTGTGGTTGTGCACACTTGTAACCCCAGTACTTGGGAGGGCTGAGGCAGGAGGATCAAGAGTTCAAGGCAGCCAGAGCTACATAGTGAGACTATATTTCAAACCACCAAAAGGAAAGAAACTAATAAACAAGTTCGAGGCTGAAAAGTAAACGATCAATATAAAAAAATTTTCTATATATTTTCAATGGACAATCCAAAAATGAAATTAAGAAAACCATTCCATTTACAATAGCACCAAAAAGAATGAAATACTTTTGAATAAACTCAATGAGACATGTGAAAACACGTGAAAAACTTATACTGTGAAAACTACAAAATTAAAGGACAGCTATATAAATAGAAGAATATCTGCCATTCATGGATTGGAAGACATTAAGACTTAAGACAATATTTCCTAAACTGATCTGTACATTCAAACCAATCTCTATCTGGTTCTTGGTTGAACTCTTCTTAGAAACTGAGAAACTGATTCTAAAATTCACATGAAATCGCACAAGATCCAGAAAGATCAAAATAATCTTGAAAATGAAGAGCGAAGTAGGGAAGTTCAGACTTCCAAATTTCAAAGCTTACTGCAAAGCAACAGTAATCTAGACAGTGCGTTAGTAGCACAGTATATACATATGAAATACAATTGATAATCTAAAAATAAATCCATAACCCTATGGTCAACTGATTTTGGACAAGGATACCAAGACTATAAGTGTATGGGTTTGGGGACATGAACTGTTTTTTCAACAAAATGAAGCTAAGGTGACTATATAAATACATGCAAAGAAATGAAGTCAGACCCTTACCTCACACCATATACAAAACCCCAAAGGAAATCAAAGACCCAAATGTGAGAGCACTAACTATTAAATTCTAAAGAGAAATAAGAGTAAATCTTCATGACCTTGAATTTGGCAAAAGATTCTTAGATATGATACAAAAAGAGCAATCAACAAAGTAAAAAATATATGCATTGTATTTTTAATCAATGGACACATTAGCATCAGAGGACACCAATGAACAATTGAAAGGAAATCTACGAGCACACATTGGGAGAAAATATTTGCAAATAATATATTTGTTTTAAAAAAAGTTAAATCTAGACTATATAATGAATTTTTAATTCAATAATAAAAGGACAAATTATTCAATTAATAAATGGGTAAAGGATCTGAATAGCCAAGAAGCACACAAAGATGGTTAACATCATTAGTCATTAGGAAAATAAAAATCAAAACCACAATAAGCTAGCATTTCACACCCGCTAAGATGGCTGGAATCCAAAAGCCAGATAACAATAAATGTTGATGACAGTGTGAAGAGATTAAAACCTTCACATATTGTGGGTAGGACTTTTAAATGATTTGACCACCTTGGAAAACTGCACAGCTGATCCCCAAAAGCCTGAACATAGAGTTATCAGGTGACCCATAAATTCCCCCCCAAGTAAATTCCCGAAGAAATGAAATATGTCCAGATTAAAACTGTATAAATGTTAATGGCAACATTATTTAGAATAGCCAAAAAGTAGATACAAACAAAATGTCCATCAATACATGGACATATGAACAAAATGCAATATATCTATATATAGTGGAATATTACTCAGCCATAAAAAGGATAAGGTACCCCCCAAAGTACAATATAGATGAATTTTCAAAATACAATGCTAAGTGAAAAAAGCCAGGCCACGTATTACATGAGTCTATTCATATCAAAGTTCAGAACCAGGAAAGCTACAGAAGTAGACATTAATTAGATCAGTCATTTCTTGGGGTTATGGCATCGGGGGTGTAGGTATATAATAGTTAAGGGATACAGAGGGGGGTTTTGTTTTGGTTTTGAGATGATGATCAAGTTCTAAAATCAACTATGATGATGGTTGTATGTATCTGTGACTGTACCAAAAAGCACTGACTAGTACACTTTAAATGTATGAATTGTATTGTATGTGAAGTATATCTCAGTAAAGCTATTTTTGAAACTTAAAACAAAACTACATAAAATACGCCCTTAAAATATTGGATAGGTTAGGATCGTAAAAGAAACACCTTCCATCCTAACCCTATTTTTTCACAAATAGAGAAACTCAGGCTAAGAGAGGAGTATTGAGCAACCCAAGTCACATAGCATAGAGATGACAGGGCCCAAACCAGAATTGCTAACTGCCACAGAGTTGAGCTACACAGAGCCTCCGACTCGATTTTTTCATCTGTAACCTGGGCACAACTCAGCCCCTATCCTTGACCCTGGACCTGATGCTAAAAGGGTAGGGGATATGCATACAGGTTTGGGATTCAAGGGCATCAAAGTATTGCTCCCAGAGCATGGCTTGGGGTACACCCTGAGGACTCCATCAGCTCAGACCTCTGCCTTGGGGCTCCCCTCCCTGGACCCAGAGCCCAGGGCTCATTAGTACCAGTGCCTGATTTCCCCAACTGCATCGCATAAGCTCCGGGTTCAGAGAGGCGATGATGGATGGAAGGTGCCTGGAAGCACTTTACAGAGGTGACAAATCATCCCTAATTCCTCCTGCTTCGTTAGTGTGACATTAATCCTGACGGGCCCATCTGCGGGACAAGGCAAGACTGTAGGGGCAGCCAGTCCCCAAACATTCAGCCGCTGACCCTCATTCCAGAAGAGTTGGGGGCCCGTTGCAAAAGCCCCACAGGGAATCTGCAGATAACCTGCTTTGTCAGGGGCTGGAGGTGTGACAGGGGCCAGGATGATGGTTCTGTGTCCTGCTGAGGAGCGGATGCCCTGGGTGGGGTGGGGGAGGCAGAGCCCAGGCAGCCCAGCTGTTGGGGAGCTGGGGGCTCTGGGGACAGACACAGGCCTCCTGCGGCTTCCGCTACATGACACCTGAGACCCCAGCACCCCTGCCTCTCTAGGGTCTGCAGAGGCTCCTCTCACTCACAAGGTGCCGCCCCTGCTCCCCCAAGGGCCTTGGACCAGGAGACAGGCAGCCTGCAGCAAGCACGGCCTCTGACCTCATGAGCTGACTGGGTGAAGGGCCCGTCCTTGCAGCCACACTTGTTTGATTGTGAAATGAAAGGGGACTCGGTTAAGAGTGGGTAAAGGGGTGGGATGGAGGAGACTGAGGGGCACTGGAAAATGCAGGCTGGCCCTAAAAGATTCCTTTCATTCTTTTATTTTCATTTCTTTTTTTCTTCTTTCTTTCTGTTTTTCTTCCTGGTACTGGGAATTGAACCCAGGGCTTTCAAACTAAACTACATCCCTAGCCCTTTCTTAAGATTTTTTTTTTCTTTTTTAGTTTGAGACAGTGTCTTGCTACATCACTAAGTTGCCCAGGCTGGGTTCCAACTTGCAATTCTCCTGTCTCAGCTTCCTAGAGTTCTGGGATTATAGGTGTACACCCCTATGCTAGCCTAGATTTTTTTTTTAGTTACTAAAAGTGATAACAATAACTAACACTGTGTGGGCCAAACTGGGGCCTCCACAATGTGGACTATCTAGCCCAATGATATTAGCAGATGGGCCACCTTTCTAACCATCCCCAAGGTCCCTTGAACCCTCAAGACTCTCCAATCTTAAAAGCAGTCTGTGGACAAACCCCTCTCACAACATGCAAGCCTCACCACCAGGCCAGCCAGCAGACTTGCTCACTCGCCCCTCTGCCCCAAGCTTGCCACAGAGCTTGGGCACTTGCTGTACCCAGTGCTTCCATCCAGTCCCAAACCCATCCAGTCCCTCCCCTTCCAGTCCCGGGGGAGAGGCACCTGGTCCCACTGCCCTCCCAAGTCCCCCAAGTGGCCAATCCTTTGTCAGTTGTCACTGCTGTGCCCGCAGCATGGCTCCCTGGACATAGTCATCATTGCAAACTTTTGATTGGCCCCAGGTGGACCCCTGGTGACGTGAAGGCAGGGACACACCTGAGCTGTGGCGATGGCATGGAGGCCCAGGGTCCTGCTCATCACTGTGGCAAGAAATGATCCAACCCCAGGCTGGCAGCTGCCCTAGCGCTGACAGAGGTCCGTGTGTCCATGCACCATGACCTCCTTCACCCTCACAACAATCCCACACACCCACTCCTTCATCCACTCCACCCATGAGGACCCTGGGGTTCTGAGCGAGGGGAAAGGAGGTTCAAAAATACTGAATCAATGTTTGCATCTGTGTTTTAGAGGGACAAAACAGCCGCAATCTCTTCCCTGCTAGAGGAGAGAAAGGGATGAAAACGCAGGATGGCCAAAGTCATTGGTTCCCTGCTTCAGGGGAACATATGGTTAACAAGTTGTGACATTAAGGAATGGAGAGAGGAGCCTCTCTTTAGCTGTTCCTCCTCCCCACAACATCACAACATTGTGGCATCTCTAAGATTAAGGCAGGAGGCAGCCCCTGGCCTCTAATTGCTCTCAGTCAAAGACTATAGCTAACATGTTATTAAATATGTAAATAATATGAAAGCCAGAAGAGAATTAATATTTCATATATAATGAAGTTAAGATGAATTCTCCTGTGTCTAATTTTCTGTTTTTAAATACATAATGCACTGTGGAGTCCAAAGTGATTCATGATATTTTATATTGGTTAAAGACATTCGGGGCTTCTTTGAAGCAGCCTCCTAAATGATTAACCTGAATATTATTATTACAAATAGGATTTGTTTTTTAAAAAATTAATTCTGTAGTTAATCAGAATGAAGAGCATAGAGTTCTTTGCCGGTGGGCCAATTTTAAATAAGGAATAGGAATTGAGACACAGATGGTAAATCCTGAGGCCCACAGGGGCCTGGAAAGTGAATGAACAAAGCCAAGTGGGTGACAACAGGGCAAGGCGGGGACTGCAGCAAACTATGAGAACACGCACCATTCTAGAGTGACAGCTACCGTGGTCCTTCTGAAGCAGAAATCAGAAATTCTGATTTTTGTATGAGAAATTTATCCTTATGTAAATTTCATTTCTAATTCAACTAATGGATTAAAAATCATAGATTAAAAAGAAGATGGTCTGTGGTCTGCCAGTTTACTACTGTACTAGGATTCTCTAAAGGAACTGAATCATTATAAAATATGTCTATAATTATACAAAGGGATTTATTAGGTAGGTTTACAGGATCAGGGGCCAACGAATACAAAATGGCTGACTGTGTGCTGGAGAGCCAGAGAATCCAGTAACAGTCAGAGGTCAAAGGGCTGGAAGCTCACTATAGAGTGTTTTAAATCTACACTGGAAGGCTGAAGAGTCTGCATTGGAAGACTAGAGAAACTAAAAACCAGTATCCAAAGACAATGTCAAAGACTAGAGCTCTTCTAAAAAAAGGAAACACTTCCTTCTTCTTTCCCTTTTTGTTTTGTCCACACTACAAGCCTATTGGTTGGCACCACCCTCATCTGGAGTGGGTCCTCCCTCCTCCATTTGTTGGTCTATATGTCAATCATCTACAAACACAGTCAACCAACTAATCAACTAGGCAGTGCTTACTCAAGTCAAGTTGACTTATCACAACAACCATAGCCACCTGCAGATGAAACACAGGGCTTGAGGGGAAGTGGCCACCGAAACCAGGTCCTTCCATCTCTGGCAAGGTGGGGACAGCCGGATCTCCCATTAAACAAATGATACACCGGTGAACAGAAAATATGGTTAGTCAGCCTTTACCCAGGGTGGTTTGGCAAGATGTGAAAAGTACAAATCTTTCAACCCTGCAATTCTACTTCTAAGAATTTATCCTAGAGAAATAATTAAGAACTGGAAAAACAAATTGCTATAATGATGTTCTCCATAGCACTGTTTATAATGGCAACAAATAAAAAATAGAAACAAACTTAAGATCCAACAATCATGTATGATTACTGAATTATATCGTGATACATCTAAAAACATTAAAACTATGCAGTCTTTGTCAAATATGAATAAGTATCCATAAATATATTTTAGGAACATGAATCCAATATAGTTACAGTATAATCATGGTATTGTTTTTTAAAATGGGCATATATTTAAGCTGCCCAGAAGAAAGGGAGAAGGTGACATACCAAGTTATCAGCAATTATCTCTGAGTGGGTGGTAAAATTCCTGGATAAATTCCATCTTTTTTCTTTTTGTCTATATTTTATGAATGACTGCAAATAAAAATTTAATGTTTCTAAATAAAATCAATAAAGAAAGAAATGCCACATGACATGGTACCACGGGAAAAAACCCTAGTCCCTGGCAGGTCACCAAACCTGATGTGGTTCTCACTCTTTGTCTTGGCCTTCACCTCCTTGGGCCTTGCTGTGTGCATCTGGGGAATGAATGAGTGAGCAACATAATTCTCACAGTCCCTCTAGGGTTGGAGAGCACAGTCAAGGGACTTTTGGGACATGGCTGCTCACCTGTCTATTCATTCACAAGAATTGGTTGGCTTCCAGATGCATCCATTATGCCAATCCTTGAGCTGGATTGGGGATCAATACTATCCCCCAAGAGTGTCCACATGAGAGGCAGACAGGGGTCTTCAGAGAACATCTTCTCTGCACTGCATGGTGCATTTATGTGCACACTTACTGTGGGATTGGTCAGAGAGAGTTTCTACAAGAAATGGTACCTGAGCTGAGTTGGAAAAGATGAGCTGGGACTCACCATCCAGTAAAGGAGAAGGCACGGAAAGGCACTCCAGGGAAAACAGAATGTGCACAAGGGATGGAGTTGATCTTGAGGTGTAAGGTTGGGGGAGAGGAGGCTCGGAAAGAGGCAGGAGCTGCCCCATGCAGGTGACATGTGCTCCCTTGAGGAGAGAGGATGTCAATCGTGATGAAAGATGTTTGAAGGTCTGGAAAATTAGGGAACTTTTGAACTCCCCGTGATAGCAGGAAGATGTACAGAAAGAACGAAGTAAGGTACCAAAGAGCCTAGAGATGGTGGCAGTGGTTGGAGAGGGGATAGACTCAGGACCAACCTTGTGCTGAGACACAGAAAGAAGTTAGGAGGACCCTGGGCTTCTGGCTTCAGTGGTGAGTGGGGCCATTTATTAAAAGAGGACCTACTAGAGAAAAAGCAAAGGTGGAGGAAAGGCCATGTTCAGTTGTAGGAGCTTGGGGGCCACCCACAGAGACATGTCAACTAGGCAAATGGGTGAAAGTAACAAGAGTTCTCAAAAGAGGTCTAGGTTTGGGATCTGTGAAAGGCTAGGCAGTAGGAGATGCTCACAGTGGGAACAGGACAAACATGAGCTGTGTATGGGCACCAAGAAACCAGGCGAAAAAGAGGAGGAAGACACAATGAAGAGGCTAAGGCAGGGAATCCACACGGGCGGAGGGAGTATGGTGGCACAGAAGCCCAAGAGAACATTCTAGAACATTGTAGCAAATAGAAATGTTGGGCATCTGGAAAGCTTCTGAAACGTTGTGAGAGATGAAGTCTAGCATGGCACGGGAGATAAGGAAGTAGAGCGTCTGGGGAGGAAAGAGGGCTCCCTCAAGAAGACGAGGCTGTATGGAAGTGGTGGGTAAGTAGGCACCTGCAGGGCTTCCCGAGAGGCTGACACACCCCCACTCTGCCCGGGGGCCCTCCACAAACTCACACTCCTATGCCTCTGCATCTGGCCACAGCAGGGGACGGCAGTGCAGGAAGGAATTCACACAGCTGCAGCCAGGGCCATGGGAGGAGCAGGGCTGTGCTCCAGTTCTCCAGCAGCTGAAACAAATGCTCACTCAGTGACCTCAAGTGGCTGCTTAGGACACAGTTCCCAGCCAGGCCAAGACCACAGGTGGCTAAGAAGACAGCCTCCCCAAGGAGAGCGCTGCCTATAGGAGGAGGAAGGTTGAGCCTGTGCCAAGGAAAAGTGAAAGCAGAAATTGGGGGCCCCAATGTGGGGGAGACCCCACCCTCCGCTGTGGTCTGAGTTGTCTCTCAAGTTCAGGGGTTGGAAACACTGTCCTCAACTTCATATGTGAACAGTACTTGGAAGAGGGCCTCAACCATGGCCATGCTGAGGCCAAAATGAATCCCAGGCCTTCAAGGGAGCCAGCAATGGTACTCAGGTAAGATTCCAAGCTCTCCCCCTCCTGGACCCTAGTGGGATTGTCCCTCTGACCCCTGTGCTTATTGGAGCCATGGGCCAGTGTGACCAATGAGCTACAAGCAGAAACGATGTGTGTGACTTACAGTCCAACCATGTAATCTCCAGTAAGAGACCCAGCAGGGGTCCCTTTCATCCATTTAAGTGACCAGTGATACCTGGCCTGGTAATGGTGCCACCTTGTTCAGAGCCAGGGTAAGAAGCAGAGCCCCCAGAACACCCCCAGTGGGCATGCAGGGTATGGAAGACCCACACATTTGCTGCCTTGAGCCACTGAGTCTGGGGGCTGGTACAGCCACAAACCCAACCCACCCTGCGGATACGGCCAGACTTTGGGCAACCACGGGTCCCGTCCCATGGAGGCCAGCATCCTCCTCCCAGAGAGAGACCTGGGAAGGAAAGTAGTAGCTAGCAGCCCTAGGAGCTTGGTAAGAATGCCAGAAGAAGAAACATAGGATCAAGCTCAGGGGCCTCCTGGCCAGTGGGTGGGTGTTTGGGGGCACAGCCTCTCTGGTCAGGATGCAGTGCCTCAGAGCAGGCTCCCTGGACCTGCAGTATTGTGACAGCTATGCTGTTTGCCCTCAGGCCGGAGGTTCCCACAAGAGAGGACAGCAATGGCCCTTTTGCTTCTCCCACCTTCCCAGGCAGCCGCTGGGGCAGTGGCTGCAGGTGGCCCTGGCTCTGAGAATCCAGGCCAGCCTTGCAGGGCTGAGGCTGCACTGGAGCTGCCTCCAATCTGTTCCCAAAGGTTCCTTCAGGCTTAGAGATGCCACGAGGCCCACTGTTGACACTTTCCATCTCTCAAGCCTTCTCCAGGCTCCAACCCTTCATCAGAACTATCTAGACTGAGTTCTGTTTCCTGATAGAGCCCTGAATTCACACCTAGGCCTCTGAAACAGGCCTCAACCCTCCCTAGGCCTGAGTCCTCTCTCAGCACCTTGGTGGTGCACACCTTTGGTCTCTCAGTGCATGAGACATAATTTGGGCCCCCACTGTCCCCACACAGCTCAATGCCTTCTCACTGCTTCCCTGGCTCAGGCCTAGACTGACCGTACTTGGGGCACTTTCTCCACCCTGGCTGACCCAGCACTTGAGGGCACCAGGGCACAGCCTTATGAGAATGCTTGGAGCCAAGGCAGCCCGGGCCCAAGGAGGCCAGGCCTGTTCCAGTCTGGCTTCCTTTGTTTTGCTGTGGTTTCTGGCATGGCAGGTGCGTCAGAGCTTTGTCATCCTTAAAGCAACAACACGTGTGAGCAACAGCCCCCAGCAACCATCAATTACCTCAGGCCTGTCACCTTTGAAAGCACATCAGCCGGCATTGGGTGCCTGCTCCCACCACCTGCCCTTCACAGCTGTGCAAACATGAGTGACCAGAGCTTGTGGGGTCAGCCGGTAGCAACTTCGGCTCCAAAGGCCACAAGAAAGCAGGTCATGAGCGGCCCAGAGGAAATGGTTTGCTCACTCCCTCAAGGCCACAAGCAATCCCAAAAGCAGAGCTTGTCTTTAAGAGGCTGCATGGATGGAGAAGGGGCCAACTCAGACCTGGACTCAGGCTACAGCTGTGCTGTTGTGTCTGTGTGGGCCTTGAAGAGTCACTGCCCCTCTCTTACATGGCACAGACCCTATTTCCAAGTGGGGTCTCATGCACAGGTTCTGGGTAAACTGGAACCCAGGCCATGCACTGCTGCCGTATGGCTCAAGCCTGGACCAGGCTGAGGCTGAGGCTGAGGAGGTGAAGAGTCACAGAGGCCTCATGCCCGGCGCACCAATAGTGCTAGTCTCAGCGTTCAGAGAGCAGAGCAGAGCTCCGGCACGCAGGGACAGCAACGCGCCCTGAAAGTGCCTTGGGCCACATCACCCCTGCACACAGAACAGAATCCCACACCTGGCCCCCAGCTGCCAGTGTGCCTCAAGCCCTCAGTGCCCGCTGTCTCTGCCACCCTTGACCCACACGATGCCTGGCATCCTTTGGGTCTCAGCCTAGTCTTCCCTACCACACTGTGCCGACACATACGTGCACACGTACACACACGCGCGCGCACACGCACGCACACACACCCGATTCTACGCAGGGCTCCCCTGCCGCGCCGCCTCCCACGCCCTCCCTCCTCTCCCTGGGGAAGCACCCCCACAGGACACGTACTCATTCCATTGTCCGCTGGCTCCCCCACTATGAGCCCACGTGGGCAGAAACCAGATGTATTCCATCGCCTCTGTCCCCACTCCTTCACCCAGTGCCCAGCACACGCCAGAGCCCCAGTAAGTGCGGTGACCGTTGAGTGATGAAGCAGCACCGTAGCCCTTTCTAACTGCAAAGGAGAAAGGCCAAAGTCATAAAGGGCTGCTCCTCGCTGGCCTATCCCCCTCCCCAAGAGAGCAGGGCCCCATGTGGGGGCTCAGAAATGCCAGGCTAGAAATTCTCTCCTACCTGTAGACTCCAGCTCGGGGCTTAACCTCTGACACCTTCCTCCTTCCCCTCCCCTTCATCCCTGCCTCCTCCTCCTCCTCCTCCTCTTCTACTTCCCTCCTCACCTCCTCTTCTCCCTCCTTCCTAATCTTCACCCTCCCCCTCCCCCTTGCCCCTTCACCCATTCTCCCTCCACCCCCTCCTTTCCCTCCTCCTCTTTCTCCTCTTCCTCCGCTCTTCTCTTCCATCTCCCCTCCTCAAGGCTCGGAAGAGCAGCTCGGGCACCTGGGCCGTGTCAGCCTTTCCCACGTTCTTCCTCACCCATCACAGGCGTCCCCTGTGCTTCCTGATGTGTTTCCTGCATATCCCGCTTCAGTCCCACACCCCGTCTGAGATCGCCCTAGAGGGGAGACCCTCTAAGGTAGCTGCCACGGCCATGCCTCAAGCTGGCCTGCCCTTTATTTGGGGCTGGTCCCCCTTTGCCAGAGGGTAGAACAGCTGACGAGGATGCTCTGACTCCAAAGCTGGAGTTGGCAGCCGCTCTAGTCCCAGTGTGGAACAGAGGTGGGAGATGCCTGCAGCCAATGTGCAGGCCACACAGGGGCTGCACTGTTAGGTGACCTGCCAGAGTCCTCAGCAGACTCTGCTCCACACCAGGCTCTACACCCCAGTGACACAGCTATTTGTGCCTGCCATGGATTGGAACCTCTCCAAGAGAGACAGGATGAACTGGGTGGCCCTTCCCAGTCCAAACTGAAGCTTCTGGGGTGCAGGTGGGGCAAAATTCAGCATATCTATGGGAAGGGCCTGCGCCTGTACCCTGGGGACAGGTCCAACCCAGAGGGGTGAGCTTGGAAGAGAAATGACAGCATGGGGACCCTGAGTTGGAAAACTCTACTGCAGTACAAACTCTGGCCACCTCCCTCCAAGCAACAGAGGGGTCCTCAGGAGACCCAGACCAGGTCATCGCGAGTTTCCTGGCCCATCAGGGTGACAACGGGCCTGGTGAGCACTGGGTAGGGTTTGCCCCATGTTGCTGCAGCACAAAGCAGGGGGTCCTCACCAAAGAGGCAGCGCCCAGCTCTCCTCAGCCTGCTCCTCTGGGCCAAATCCAGGGCCTGTTCTGTAGCCAAACGGCCCCGCTTTTCTGTGCTGGGAAGGCTGCCCCAGCATCTTTTTTCCAGTAAACGAGGTTGACTGCTGAATGTTAAGAATAAAAGAAAAAAAATCCAAGGAAATGACAAACAAAGGAATCAAGATTGTGGCCAGTTTTTAAGAAAACAGAACCAGCCCTCACATCCTGGCCTCTGCTGTTTCCCTCCTGCCTGACATCTGCAGCCCTGCGCTCTGGCCCTCATGCATGTGGTGTTACTGGAAAACCTGGGATGTTTGGGGGAAAGATGCAGCCCCTCCCTACACCCCTATGGGGCAGATGAGGAAGTTTCAAGCAGGTGTCATGGAAATGTCATTTCTGCCAGCTGTGATCCTATCTCACTGGCAACACCAGAAGGTCCTTTCTTCCTGATGCTGCCTGTCTAAAAAGGGAGGCCAGCCCTGGAACTTTTCAATCAGTGAGAATCCCCACTGCTCTGGTTTTGTTTTATTTTTTCGCTTGTGCTCACTCCCTAGCATTAGTAATAACTGGCCTGGGGGCCCGGATGAGTCAGGCCCACTGGGAGCCTATTAGCTTGCCCACACGTAGTCCATTAACTCTTCCAAGGACCTGGCACCAGTCACCTCAAAGGCCTTCCCTTGGGTCTGTTTCGGCCATGCAAGGCTGCCTCATTTTCTTCAGCTCCTACCAAGCCTGGTTCCAAGTCTTGTCACCTCCTCTTGAACTGGTCCCTATTTCTCAACACATCTCCTTGCCTGAGACCACCTGCCTGTTTATGTCCTTCCTAGATGCTGACTTCCTAAAACCAGACCTGATGTGTGACAGCTTAACTCAAAAACTTTTCATGCCCAGAGAGACAATTTCAATGTTGTTCCATTTGCACCCAAGATTCAGCCTTCTCTGGACCTCTTCTCCTATAGGAGCCCTTGCCATGTCCTGAATACCTAGACACCCCTGTTATCAGTCCCTCACTGCTGCTGGCTTCTTTGCTGCAAAATAAAAGACCCAATCAGATCATGGGCAACTGAAATAAACAGGCACTTCACAGAAGCAGAAGAAAGAAAGGCCAATAAATACATGAAGAAATGCTCAACATCACTGGACATCAGAGAAATTCAAATTAAAACAGCTCTAAAATTCTACCTTAACCTACAAAGAATGACAATCTTCAAGAAATCAAATAATAACAAACAATGCTGAAGCTGTGGGGAGAGGAGAACGCTTCTACACTGTCAGTGGGTATGTAAACTATTACAACTATGGGAATCCCTTTGGAAGTTCCTCAAAAAACTAAAACTAGAAATTTCATTTGACCCAGCTAGTCTCCTTTTCTAGGTACCTTCCAAAAAGAGTTAAGTTCATCATACTACAGTATTGTTGTAATCAGGGTTTGCAAGGGACTAGATTTAATACAGGAAACAAATAGGATTATTTTATAATATTCACCCAAAAAATCAAAGAGTGTGGGAGATCTGTCCATGCAGTAGAGACCCAAAGAATTCAGCTGAGGGGCTGGATCCCACCACAGTGTCCTGCATGAGTCCAGCATGAGTCCTGTACAAGTCCAGATTTAGAGCCCACAGCAATGTCCTGCATGATTCCAGCTGAAGACTAGAGCTTATGACAATGTATCAGGCAAGTCTGTAACAAGAATCTGCACTGGGGAGGCCCAAAGGCCAGTAGTGGAAGCTAGAAAGTCTATGCCAGCAGGATGAAGCATCTGTGCCAGCAGGCTGAGGGATCTGCACTGGAGCCAGGATGTGATGCTCAAGGTAAGGACCAGAGCTTAAAAACTGCAGCCATCCTCAGCAACAGTGAGGACCTGAACTCCTCCAAAGATGAGAACAGCTAAGTTCATCTCATGAAAGCCAGTGTGAGAAGCTTCCCCAGGAGAATCAACAGTGACCCATATTCCCCCCAGTTCTGCTTTTTTGCTGTTGGCAACAGTCCTCAGGTGGTCCTTCCACACCCAGCACCACGCTGACTCAGTTCAGCTCGGTGTTACAAGTTGACCATTAGTTAACCCACCACAAGAATACGTGCATATCCATGTTTACGGCAGCATAATTCATAATCGCTAAATATTGGAAGCAGCTTATATGGCCATCAACAGATGAATAGATAAAGAAAATGTAGTACTTACACACAACAGAGTATTACTCTGCCACAAAGAAAGAAAAATTCAAGTGCTTATAGGAAAATGGATGTACCTTGAGATCATAAAGTTAAGTGAAATAAATCAGACCCCCAGAGCAATAAAGAGCAAAATAAAAGGTAGATAACTGACCTTCCTTAAATGGGAAGGGCATCAAGAGATGGGGGAGGAGAAGAAAGAGGATGATAAAGGAATTAAGATACGTTATGTGCTCAAGAAATGTGATCATTATGTACTGCAAACATGTACTAATAAAATACACAGATACATACACATATACATACATGCACACGTGCACCGTCTTAACTGGTTAAGATCCAGCCCCTGTCCCCAGGCCTTGTTCAAACCACATCTACTCCTTACAACCTCACCTGTCACCCTACCTTCAAAACTCACCCCTTTCCTTGGGAACTTGCGTCATTTCCATCATGCAGCAAGTAGCCAGTTCCATTCCAGCTTCCTGGAGCCACTTTTTAAAGGCTTGATGGCCATTCTAACAGAGTTCAGTATCTAACACTGGAGATGGTTTAGATAAGCCACAAAATAACCATAGAAGGACCGACTGTGTAACCACTGAAAATAAGAGGTGGGAGAAAATGTTGCTATGAAAAGATGCTGATTATACTAATCTGGGAGAAAAGGATTACTCAGCAAGACACACCTGAAATGTTAAAACACATGTATAGGAAAAGAGTCTGGAATATTCTATAGCTGAATGCTGACCAAGGCCTTTTTGAAAATCTGACCAGTAGTGTTATGAGTAATGTTTATGTTCTTTTTCTTATTTTAAGTAGCTTATATGTATAATTGTATAGTAAAAGAAATAAAACATATATTTTTAAAGATTGACTGGTTATATATTTTAAAGCACTTTGGAACCAGGAGGTGAGCTCTTTCTGTACTCTGCACAGGATGAGCCATATAAAGGGTAGGTAGCACTCAGGTGTAGGGGCAGAGGAAGAGGAAAGGGCCAGGCCACTAGCGCCAAACTGCTTGAATATTAAGGGTGGTGACAGGGACATTGAAGGAGGTGACTTGTGTAAGGTCACCCAGCTAGTTAAGAACACAGCCAGGATTAATGCCAACATCTACTTCTTACATTGGTAGTACATTAAGACAACCACAGTTACCCTTTACACAGAAAACCAATTTTCCAAAAATGCAGCCACAGAGAGTCAATTCTGGTTCTTCCCTGAATGGGTTTAAATTTTATCAGAACACTATGGACTGGGTCCTGTTGAAAGGCTGATGAGTCCCATGCTTCTCGCTTAAGTCATTACTGAGCCAGCAACCTAGCAGTGTCAAGAACAGACACAGGATTAAGCTGTACCAGGGCAACATGATCTGAGTGCCACCTTATCCTCAGGAGGTGAGAGCAAAGTTCAGTGGTCTGTGCAGCTTGCAAGAAGGAAGGAGCTGGGTGAAGGGGTCAGGGCAGCATTCTAGAGTTCCTGAACATCCATCAGAGGGGATGTGCTGCCACCCCAGTCAGGTACCCTGCCCTTTGCCGCCTTATGCCAGCCACCAGTCACAAAACATCAAGCAAGTGAGAACGCCAAAGGATGCTGCCACTGGCAACCTGGGGGCAGAAAAAGGAGAAAATCAAACCCCTGCTTCACCTCTGAGACTCTGCCTCCACCCGGGCAGGGGATCTGAGGTGGAGCGGTCCTGGTAAATGATCCAAAGACCTTCAGACCCCAACCTGAGGGCCACAGGTAGCCCTCTGCCTATTTTTTGTACAGTCTGCAAGCTAAGAATGGTTTTCATGTTTTCAAATGGTTGGAGAAAGAGGGTGTTTCACAACACATGAAAAATCCTGTGAAATTCACATCTCAGCATCCATACCTAGTTTTACTGGAACACAGCAATATCCACACATTTACCTGTCATTCATGCTGCCTACCCACTACGACAGCAGCTGGAGGATGCAACAGAGATGCTAAAGCTCACAGAGCCAAAATCATCCTCTATACAGAAAGTGTCATCTGATCTCCACTTTAGTCCAACACTTATGGTCTACCCACCTGCATCTCCTTCCAAAGCACCAGCTCACTCCACAGGTCCAGAGCTGCCCACCTGCTGAAGCCATAAAGCGAGCTGTGCAGGCCAGGTGTGCACAGATGGAAGCAGAGCCTAGGGACTGTGCTCCTCTCTCAGGCAGCCAAGTGCATTTTCTCGGTGACTCCTTACCAGGGACTCTGACCCACACAGACCTCCTTGCCCAAGGCTCAGCTACTTTCTTGCTCTGCCTGAGTCCACGGAGACATAGCCCAAGTCTAAAGCTGATCTTCAGGTCCATACTTGGTCATTGGCCAGTCTGACTTGTCCCTCGGAGAGCTCATCACCCTAACAATTACCTGCGGCACCCATAGCCTGCAGTCCACAGGACAGTATCCTCTGTCCTGCTTGCCTTATAAAAGCCTTATTTCCAGCTTTTCTAAGGAAAGCAAGTGAAACCTGCAGTGCCAAAGAAGCCATGCCTTTTCCTAACTCCCAGGTGCCACCTGCATGCCACCTTCAGGCTTCTCTGGGTTTGGGGACCATAGCCTCGCTCCCATGTGGCATCATAGCAAGGAATAGTGCAGGAAAAGGGTGTCTGTGTCTCTCTTCAAAATGTGTTCCAAGAGCTCAGGGACACCTGCCACCTCACTGTGGGCCACTGGTGCCCTCTTTCTGTCTCTTACCCCTTACTGTCTTACCCTGGACTGGAAGAGTGAGGACTTGGTGTATAACTATCCACTCCTTGTCACCAGACCTCACACTATGGTTTAGTCCCTTCTCTCTGGGATAAAACTACAGCCACAGGGGCTGGGGATATAGCTCAGTGGAATAAGCACCTGCCTAGCAAGCGCAGGGTCCTGAGTTCGATCCCCAGTACCGCCAAAAAAAAAAAAAAAAAACTACAGCCACAGAAGTAAAGGTGAAAGTTAAGAAGGGCCTCCCAGTCCATACGCTAAAAATATATGTGGTGGGGGGGGGGCTTTTATGGTCTCATCCAGCAGAGAAATGGCCGCATGTACATTGAAGCAAGCATACAGGCCAACTCCAAAGGGGACCACCTGTGGAATCACAGGTGCTGCTTCCCCCACGTGGACTTGAGCCTCTTCTGCCATGGTCACAAGCAGGGGAAACAGGAGGCAAATAGGAGGCCTTTCTAATGGGTAGGCAAGAGTTACAAGATCAAAGATCACAGCAGCAGGGACCTAGTGCAGCGGCTGCACAGAGCAGGTGTTGCAAGTGACAGCCCCCCCCCAGTCCTGCAAATACATGTGCACTGACATTAGATGTGGAGGCTAAGGCACCACAGAGTCAAGGAGTTGCCCATAGCCACAGTACCAGCAGGTGGAAGGACTGTGGTTTATGTGTTTAACCACTTAGAGGGTAGACAGCCATTATTTAAGTAAAGGAAGAATGGATGAGGCAGGGGTGAAGTTGTGAAGAAAGGCAGTCAGGTGGATGTGATTGCATTGGGAACACTACATGAGATATCATGAGAGCTGACATTGGATACATCCAGAGAAACACCTGCAGCAGGGGAAGCAGCACATGCAAAGGGCCTGCATGATGTCATGAATATTCATTGTTCCTCTTTAGGGCTCCCTTTACAAGCTGGGGCTCACTTCTGTCCAAAATGTCAGAAGCTGCTGGGCTGGACTCCCTTGCAGCTAACTCATGGCTGAAGTGGGCTCTTTAATATGACACTGACCCCAGAGATTGAGTCAGTAGTGACACACAAGCAGGAGCTGTGCAGGTTGAAGACAGACAGAGGGGGTCCAGTGCTATAGCCATGTCTAGCCTTAGAGGCAGCTGTACTTATAGCAGAGTGTGTGTCCAAAGTCAGTGCTGTCAGCAGAGACAGCCATGGTATCCATGCCCAGCAGCACCATCTCAGAGGTGCTTTATAGCATGACCAGACATTAGTTATTTCTAGCTGCAGAGCCTCCAAGCTCTGGAGAGGTTTCAGTAAATTTCTTTTCTTCTTGAAATATGCAAAGTCACTACTCAGAGCCCTGTAGAAACAAACAAATATGGCAAGTGCCCATCATTACCCTCCTGCTCCCCTTCACAGCCTAGCCTCCCCTGGCTTTGTTTTTAGGCCACATCCCTAGTTCTAGCCAATAAACTGAGAGCACAAGTAAGAAGTGTCAGTTCTGCACTTAATAAATTTGCTACCACAGCTGCTCTGGAAGCTACATGTAAAGACAACAGTAGCATCATAAGAGGGAGAGAGCCTGGACCTCTGAGTCAGCAGGCAGAGAACAGACCAGCTAAGTGATGTCAGAAAGTGCACAATGAAGGAACATGTCTGTGGTGGTTCAACTTGACTGTGGCAACTTGGTTGGCTTGGGAGCCACCTAGGGGATTAGTAAAGCATGCTCCAGATGTATCTGGGTGGCATGATGTTGGATAGTACACTCGCTCTCACTCTCTGGCACCCTCTCCTCTGGTACTGCCCACTGCTATGCTTCCCAGCCACCATGAGCTGGGTGTCTTTGCTCCACCAGGCCTTTCCACCATGATGTTCTTGCCTCAGAGTCTTCCTACTATGGACTGACTCCCCTGAATCCACAAGCCAAATTAAACTTCTCCTCTAAATTGTGGGTTTCTCAGCACCTAGAAAGTGACTAAAACAATTTGTCTGTCTGTGGGAGTCTGGATCACAGGTTACTGAGTGGAGAGAAGCCTGCCCACCCACCTCCAGCAGTGCAATAAAGAAACAGATACATAAGCCCCTGAGATTACGGACTTGTATATGGCTGTGGTTGAGAACACAACTATCCTGACTATCACAGCAAGACTGAGATCAGGAAAAGGGTAGGCAGCATGGAGCATAGTAAATAAGGAGAATGGTCAGAAATAATACTGACATTATCACTGATGCAGGGAAACTTGTGATTTTCTGCTAAGGGTGATGAAAGCCATGGCAGGTTTGAAACAGAAGCAGAAAGCTATGCACTTGGGCAGGGTGCCTTCCACATGGCTCACAGCTCACGAGTCAGATGGGGCTCCAGAGGCCTCTGCTCAGTCCTCAACTGCCGTCCCATGCTTCTGTGGAACTACTGGCTTTTTCTTACACATTTTCTTTGGCAAGAGCTTCTTCCTAGGACTTGTAGTTTTATTTTGGGATTGCACTGTGCGTTAGTTATTTTTCTCTCATTGCTGAGACAAAATACCCAACACCCAAAGTTAAAGGATGAAAGGTTCATTTAGCTCACAGACTGTGGAGGCTTCAGTCCATAATCAGCTGGCTCCAAGGCTGGAGGGCATGGCACAGGGGCAACCATTCATGTAGGTGGAAGACAGCAGAAGCAAGGAGAGCCAGAAAGTAGGAAAGGCAAGCCTCTTTTCCTCCCTTATATTGTATGCAGGCTACCTGCCCTAGCGTGGGTCCTTTACACCCACACCATCTCCCTGCCCTCCTCTTTCACAGGCTGAGGATGTTTACAAACTGAGGACCCTGGCCCCCTGCTGAATCACTTAGTTAAACCTCTAAACTTCTCAAGATGACACAATTAATCAACCATTACAACATTCTGGGGTGTAAACAGACACCCAAGTGCCTGTCCTCTACACCCTAGGATGTAGACACCCCAGGATGTAGAACTGCTGAGTTACTTAGTTAAGCTTCTAAACTCCTCAAGCTGACACAATGCATCAACCATTACAGACTGCACTTCATTTCCCTGCAACCTCTGTCTAGTGATCAACCCCAGCAAGCCTGAAGGTGATCCCTGTACTCAGAAGCTCATAGGGAGCTGCCTGCCCTAGGAAAGCCGACTGCGCACGCAGCCCCCTGATGTCCATCCCCACAGAGCTGGGTTGTGGAAGCAGTCTGGTGTATGGGCAAGCAGAGGCAGGACTTCTGCCACTACAGACCATGCCAGGGCTGCATTCCCAGGATCCCTCGTTTTCATAACCTTCCTCATGTGTGCCCTGGAAGGAACAAGGAGACATTTGCATCTCCGGCCTGGCTCCATCTGCCTGCTTTGGCCATGTCCCCAGCCTAACCTTCAGCTTCATGAGCTGATGCAGCAGGAATTTATTTACGAGCTCATTATCCCTGTAACTCACGTCCAGCCTGAGTTGAGGTATAACAAGGAGCTGAAGAGCAGTCCTTCAGGCAACTGGGGTGGGCCTGGGCCAGAACAGGCAGGGCCTCTCGACTCCAAGAGGGCAGATGGGAGCAGAGGGTGGGAGGTGCCAGTACTGGAGTTTGTTCTGGCTCCAGTAATTTTAGGGCTTTCCAAACTCTGGCTTCAGTCCAGCACAGAGGCCTCAAATGGAAGTTTTGGCTGAGAATGCACTCTTGATTTCTAAGTCCCAAAACGTTGCAAAGAACTGCACAGGGGAGAGAAGTGCTTCAAACATCTTTCTGATTTCTGTCCCAGTAGGGGCTCTGGATCCCTGACCCCTACTCACTCAGCCTCCAGATTGGGAAGTTTTACACAAAGGCATGTGATGATGATTACCTCATTCAAATTCCTCTACAACTGTTAATTTCTTTGTCAGAGCACATGAGTTTAGCCTCACCTATTTGAGAGAAGGGGTCAAGAGTCCTGAGAGCTGGCCCAAGTTTGACTTTCAGTAAGCAGGCCAGCCGAGAACTTAAACCTAGGTCCTTAATCCTAAAGCCATTGCTCTATCTGAATCTCAGTACAGTGGTCCCAAGTGGGAGGTATTCCAAGACCACCAGTGGGTGCCTGCAACCTCTGATAATGTCAAACACTATACATCCGATAGGTACAGAACTCTGAAAAAGTAATTTATAAATAAATTAGGCATAGTAAGAGATTAGCAATAATAATTAATAAAATATAATTATAACTAAAATATACAGTAATAAAAGTCATGTGAATATGCTCTGTCCCCCACCCAACAGCTTATTGTATTGTACTCGAACATAAGTACTGTGATACCACCCAATAACTGAATTATCTATCTGATACCTGAGATAACTACTAAATGACAAATAGGCAGGTGGTGTGCAAAGCAAGGACATGCTGGAGAGAGGAATGGTGCATATCCCAGAGGCACAAAATCATATCACACTACTGAGACTGCCACACAATTGAAACCATGAATTATTCCTTCATAGAATTTCCCATTTAATATTTTCAGACCATGGTTGATTGCAGGTTCATGAAACTGAAAAGCTAAAGCACATATGTGGAAGATGGCTGGGGCTGCCTCCCCTCCCTGGTTGCCTTGTGAGAGCAATGCTGTGTCTGTCCAGGTTTGTTCAAAGAAACAGAAACTCTCTAGGTCTTTCAAGAGGGAAGGGATTTAATAAGAGAAATACATGCTTGGTACATAATGAGTAAAATTTTCCATGAGTCTCCTCCTTCCTGTATCCATGTCAGAGGACCCTAAAGTAGGGCTCATCTTGTGATTTAGTCTGCTCAGTTGAATATGGCAGAAGTAATATGGCACCCATGCACGCTCAAACCTCAAGAGATCTGCCTGGCATTCTTCCACTTGCTCTCTTGCAACCTGCACAGTGGCATGTGCACAGGTCAAAGGTAAAACTGCTAGAGAATGGGAGACATGTGAAGTACAGCTAAGGTTTCCCAGCTAAGGCCTCCCAGTCCAAGACCAAATTGCCTCTGGGTCACCTTTTAGCTGATTCAGATGCGTTGGTGTGCTCAACCAAGACCAGAAGAACCACCTCACTGAGCCCAGCCCAAGCTCTGCTCCATGACATTGTGAGCTAAATATGTAATTGTTGTTTCAACCAACTAAGTTTGGGAGCAATTTATTATGCAGGACATACTAAGAGAGTATTTTTAAAACTTGTAGGACAGCTAAGTAAATGAATGGTGCTAGATATTTAAAATATGAAGCTTCTTTGCAAACTTTCACAAAGCAAAAAGTTACAGGATTGGCAGAAATTGCTTCAGTGATCATAACTGCCTTGAATAGTTCTGACTCACAGGAAAATCCCAAAGTTATTTTAAAATATCCTATCAAAGCCCACCAATCTACCCACCATAACTAAAGGACAATGATAGTTTTTGCTTCTTCTCCATCTTCTGAACTGCATGAAAGTGACTCTCATTGGCAGATTCTAATCTGGAAATTTAATAGCAGGGATTCCTGGACGTGTGGTTTTCAGATTTCCAGCCCCTGCTACAGAGAAGAGCTCATGACAGCAGAAAAAGTGGCACTATTTACAGATTGGTAAATTGAACCCCAAAACCAGTAACCAGACCCAGATACTGTCCTGGAGATACTGAGTACCATAAAGGACTCTTGTCCTCCTACAATTCCTTCCATTCCTTTATATGGGCACTCTGTCTCCTTTTGAGAAGATACAGGCATTACTGGCTCATTTAATTCTCATTCACACCTCCCTGCCAGCTCCAATGTGTGAGATCCCTATGGAAGTAAGAAGAGGCCACTAAAATGTGCAACCTTCTCCACACTGAATGAGAGAAGGCTGCAACAAAGCTCCTGTGTGAGCCCATTAAACATTGAGCATTAGATTGATCTCATTCCTCCCTAACCATGCCGGGCAATGGAGGAATGGCTGAATGTTCAGATACCTGAAGGAGCAGGAGGGTTTGGAGAAGTCACCAGAAATGAGGATAACCTGTGCAAGCCCCTCAGCTACCATTCATCCTTCTTGGGTCTCTAGCAGCCATTCTGGAGAGAAGCAGTTGACTCAGTTCAATTATTTCCTTTGTACAGATGAGAAAACTGGCCCAGGGGCAATGCCAACGCCTCGGAGCAACAAGGTAGAAGTAAAGCACTTGGGGTTCTTCATTCATTATGTTATGCTGGCCTGATCTTAAGAGCCCAGTTTTAAGATAAAAAGATAAGATTTGAAGGTAGGGGATATTTCCCTAGTAAGGAAATCAGTTGCTCCAAGAATTCGAACTTGTAGGAAATATGGACAAATAGATGTCCGAAGAATCTCTTCTAGGAGGAGGTTTGCCTTTGTCTGTTTGCTGTTTCTGTGACAAAATGCCTGAGACCAGGTAATTTTATAAAGAATAGGAGGTTTTTGGCTCATAGTTCTGGAGGCTGGGAAGTCCACGAGCCCAGGTCCAGCATCTACTGTCTTTGCATGACAGAGGGCATCATATGGTGAGTTAAGCAAGCTTGCCAACTCGGGTCTGTCTTCTTATAAAGCCACTAATGCTTCCTGATGATCCACTCTCATAGCCTCATATAATCCCAATTACTCCCCAAAGGCCCCACCTCCAATCCCACCTTCTTCTGAGATTGTCCCCAGCACATGAACTTTTGGGGACCCATTCAAACCACAGCAAGGATTCTCTTCCATACCTCCCTTAGCAGCCAGTCTCCCAACAGTGACTTGATCCTGACCCTCTCTGAACAATTTCATCCACTCCCATGAATTCACTGCCAGCAAAATACCAGTGGCTTCTTGATCTGTATCTCCTAGCCCACACAGCCAACTTCCCACTGAATATTACCTCTTGGATTAGCAAAGTCTTCTACCTCCACATATATTTGAGGTCAGATCTAAACCAGCAACAGTCACCACCAGTTTAATATGTGGCACCCCAGTCCACCAACCAAGTCTTTCCCCATCACCATACTGGATTTCCATAACCAGATCTACTTAATCTCTTGGCTTCCAGTACCTCTCCAACCAGTGAGTCCCATCACTGACAGAGGGAGCTTCCCAACCCCATACCTGCCATGACACTGGTTGATGGATACACAGTATCAGACCCTGCCACCCAAAAGACAACATCCCAGCTCCTTGGCCTGCCATTTAGTGCCCTTCCTCTGCTGGCCTCCTTCAACATCTCCAAAACCATCATCTTCCACCTCATTTCTGGGATGCCCAACGCTGACCAGGCCATTTAAGCCACTAACCAAAAACACTATGTCCTTGCCCACCAACAGGTCTAGGCTAGGTGTTCCTGTGGCCTGTCCTAGTGCTGTACCCTTACCATCCTTCTGGTTAATAATTTGCTTAATACTTCTGTCTATCCCATAAGACTAGGAACTCCATCAAAGCTGGGAAACAATAGATTCCTTTTTATATCCGCAGTGCACTGGGCTTGAGTGCCAGTACATGATTGCTGCACAGAACCGGGAGTTGCCAGGCACTGCGAAGGTCACAGCAGAGAGTGTGTTCACTATATAGCAGAAGCGATCCAGACAGCTTACAGACCTTATGAGTTCATTTAATCCTCACCACAACCTCAACAACCATTACTATTACTGCCCCAATTTATACATAGGAAACAGACATAGAGAGGTTAAATAACTTGCCCAAAGCATTCAGCTAGCCTACAATGAAATCAGGGTTTAAAGCCAGTAGTCAACACCCTTAGCCATTAGACAGAGCCTCTATGTGTGAATTCTCTGTGGTAAAATCTGCTCCCTTACCACAGGACAAGGGCCAGGGTGAGGTGGAACCTCTTTCTCCATTTGGGAGAAATGTGTTGCTCACTAAATAAGCTCTCGCTCTACAGAACTTTTCAGAGCCTTTCATGCACTTGGAAAAAAAGGTATGCAGTGTTTCCCGAACCTGTCAGACCACAGAGCATTTTATTTCTCAGGCATCTGTCAGGAGCAATGAATCACGGAACACACTTCGGCAAACGTTGACTCCTGGAGCCCATCCCTCCAGAGGCCTGGATGCCCTTGTCTTCCATGAGGCAAACCAGACTCCTGCAGCAAATTTCCCTCCCTGCTGAAGCTAACTCAAGTCTGTTTTTATCACTCTCAACAACAGAACGTCCAGGAGGGCCATCCCCCAGAGCTGGCTGGGACCAACAACACTCACGTAGACACAGTGAGTGAGGAGTGTGGGGAGCTCTGGCTGGGCAGATGTGGCCCCCAGTCTTACCTGAGACCAACCACAAATGTCAGCCTAAATGTCACACACCACCATGCCCATGGCTCTCCCTGATTCCAGCTCCTTCTTCTGATGGGAAATGGGCCATTCTTCCATAAGTAGAACTGTCACTTGTGCTTTTGGATTCCTGTAGCTGAAGTCATGCCCTCCTGACATTTTTCTTATGTCCCTGTGCATTTCAGAGAGGCAGCCTCTCTGTGGGAAGTTGAAGAAGAGGTTCACCTTCTCCTGTCCCCTCAGTTCTCCCTCCTCTGACCCACATGCACCGGAGTCCCCACTTCTGCTTGGCCCTTTCCATTTTATTCTCTAGATGGACAAGGGACTTGAGGGCAGCAATGCTGTCATCCATCACCTATGAGTGTCCCACACTGACCTGAAGGCCATGGAGCACCCTGCTTGTCACCACCCTTCACCCCCACCCCTGGTGATCAGTCCTGCAGTTTGATCAGGTAGTTATTTGCAGTTGGGTTCGGCTGGGCTGGTTACTCAGAAGGTCTGCAAGAATGGACAGGTTCATCCTAGTCCCTCCAGTGCCCTCTAAAATCCATCCCCACTGTCTGAGTCATCATGCATGGTCACCCTAGGGGCCCCCAGGAACTGATCAGGGAAGGACACCTCTTCCAAACTCCCTGCACCACAGGTTGGGGGTAGGCCCACACCTCTGGCTCCCCATGTGACCCTCCCCCATCTGGGAGAGCCCTGCTCCTGGCATCTCGTGTCAGCAGACCGCAGAGCCCCCTTTCCAACACCCTGTCTGTGTCATCCATCAGACTCAGGGAAGATGCCATCACCTAGCTCACAGCCCCCCTCTCCTCTCAGACCTTGCCCTGTTGACTCAGTTTCCACATAAGTGTGCCACCTAACACTCTGGGTGCCCAGATCCTTCACCCAGTCCTTGGTGGCTTCTCCTCTTTCTCTCCTCTCCAGCCACCCACAGCTGTGGCCACACTCTGAAACTCATCACCTCCTAGAACTGCTTAGCTTCAGATATCAGACACACATGTATCTGTGCTAAAAAAATAAAAAATAAAAAAAAAATTAAAAAACACTTGAAGCCACTCCAGGAGGACTTCTAACCTCACAGAACCTGTCTTCTCTCAACCCGGCCACATCCTCCAATGGTCCCCGTGGTTTACACCATTCCTTCCCTACTGGAAACCCTGTGGTTCTTTCTCTCATCGATGCCATGTGCTCTTCACCCATAGAAACTTTCCTTCCTAGTCCCATCCATCCCCACCTAGTACCACTCTGCTGTCATTTCTCTCCCAGTGAAAGTGATGTCCTCTCCCGCCCAAACCCAACCCCAGACCATCGTTCCAAAACTTTGCCTTGGTAGCTTGGACCTCTTCCTCTTTCCAGGCTTCATTCACAAAGAATGCACAACTTACCTCTGTTTCAATAACAACTCTAGAGAGGAAGGGAAGGAGAGGTGGGTACAGGAGGAGAGGATGTGGAAGAAGATGAAGAAGGAGGAGAAAGAGAAGGAAAGGGTGTTGAGAAAGAAGGAGGAGATGACAATATGCTGTCTATCCAGCCCTCTCCCAAGCTTCTACCTTCTCGCTCCTTCCCTTCACAGCCAAGCTCTATGAAGGTGTGTATTGCATCAAAGCCTGCAGGTCCCATCCTCTCTTAGACACAGCCTTACTCACTCGTACACTCAACGGAATGACACACATCCCCCCAAGACCCCTACTGATCCAATGAGCACATCACCTGCCCTTTCCTCAGTCAGAATCCGAGGCCTCCCTGTCAGTGTAGCCCTCCACACCGCGGGCCACTGCCTCCTTCACTAGCCCTTCCCTTGGCGGGTTCCTCCAATATGGCGCTCTGCAGCTTCCTTTCTAAGACTCTAACCGCATAGTCTCTGTCTCCATTATGGCCTCCTCTTCTTCTTCCCACTCTGTTATTTTTGTAGTGGAACATAATGACATTACATTTTCAACTTTCAAAAGGTCTGAAGTGTGTACTGTGAAAAGTTTCCTTTCTCAGTCTTCTCTCCTGACAGGGATGAGGTAGGTTCCCCTCCACAGAGGCAACCATTATCCACTTCTCATACAGTACTCCACAGCACACCTACACATGCACAAATATCCACAAACTCTCTTTCATATACATACACACACACACACACACACACACACACACACATCTTTTTTCCCCACAAGAGCAGCAGCATTCTATTATATACTGAAGTGTATCTTCCTTTCTTCAAAATATACTTAGGAAATCTTTCCATATCAGTATATCACAAACTCCTCACTCCTTTCTTCTACCCATATGGTACAATTTTCTATGCATGTACCTGATTTATTTTAACATCCCTCTTCTGAAGCCCATTTGGTTGCTTTCAGTGTTTTGTTCTTACAAACGATGCCATAACTAATCTGATATTCATCATTTTTCATGTGTGGGGGAAATTCTTAGCAGTAGAATCATTGGGTCAAAAGCACGTGTCATGTCAATAGACTGCCAGACTTACCACCGCCAAGCTGTACCATTTCCACTGCTGTGAACAATGTATGACCGTCTGTCTCCCCTCACAGTGCGCTAGGAAGCATGCTGATCCTGGCCAAACTGAAAGATGAACATGATATTTCAGAAGAACTTGAATTTTACCTCTCTCGTTAGGAGCAACTGGGGCATCTCATCAGAGGCTTTGATAATTCTTTGCTTGTCCATCTTTCTTTTGCGTTGTTAATCTGGGATTTGTAGAAATTCTTCCTGTCCTCAGTTAAATACGTCATTAGTGCTTTCTAAGTCTGTCTTCTGACTTAGTGTGTGTTGGGTTTTGCACAACAAAAGTTTTGTTTTAATAGTTATCTATCGTCTACGGCTTCTGGGTTGTGGGTTATCCTTAGAAACGTCTTCCCATTCTCAGGGTTTAAAAATTCTCCCATGTTTCTCAGATGCTTCTGGTTTCATTTTGTAACATTTACATCTTTGTTTCATATGGAATTTATTCTTGCATAAAGCACAAGATATGAGTCCACCTTTTCTTCTGTTGAGATGGTTCGTCAGTTGCCCTGACCTCATAGATTAAATAACGCATTTTCACACTCAGTTTGAAATGCCATGTTACCTTAGGCTAAATTCTCATGTGTAATTTCTGGAACTCTGCTCTGTTCTGCTGAATTACCCAGCACCACATGGCTATAATACAGTTTCATATCTAATAGGTAGGCTAGGCCCCCACTCATTTAGGTGCCTTTTTCAGATCTGTCTTGGCTACTCCTGTTGTCAAGCACTGTGAAGAGTGTGTGTGGGTTTTGATCCTGCTTGCAAACCAGCAAGTTAGCCTGTCCAGTTTCCTGGGCGCTGGCAGGGAGACCAACTTCTGGGTCAGAGACAAAGACCTTTATTATTCACACCAATAGCAACAGACAGAGTACCAGCATTTGTGATGGTTACACGAGTCCCAGATGGCACAGGAGGACACAAAGAAATCCATGTGATACCTGCACGTGTTAGAGAAGAAAAATCTTGCATGGAGAACACCCAAATCTTTTACAACAGGCAGTAAGCCTGCCTGCTTTCTGCCCCAGCAGGACATTATATTTTTACCATGCTGGGCAGGAAGCAGATTTGCCCTCTGCTTCCCAGGGCAACACTGTACCTTCCAAGCATCCCACAGTCTGAACCAGGGTAGACCCCCATCTGCCCCTGCAGTAACGTGAGGGATCTATGGAGATTTATCTCTCAACACCTTTTTGTCTTTTCACATGAGCAGTAGAACCAGTTTGCCTAAACACCAACAACAAAGTCTTTATTTTTCTTGAGAATCTTATTAAATGCCAAATTATCTGAGGGAAAATGGATAATTTTATGATGTTCGTTTTTCCACGCTTTTGTTCCAATGCTTTCCTGTCCCTTGGAAGCATTTTAATGCTTTCTCCACTTAGATTTTGCACTTTTCCTCTTATGTTTATTCTGAGGTTTTCATCTTTCTCTTTGCCACTATAAATGTTTTCCATTCCCATTTTATCTTCTAACAGGTTGTCATTAATTCTTGCTCTCTAAAGGAATGGTTTCCCTCCAGGGTCTCTCCTCCACTTTCTCTTCTTACTTGAAGATTTCCCTGGATGATCTCAGGGAGCATCTGCCAGCTGATGCCTCCCGCACCGCCGTCTCCAGCCCTGGGCTTTCGAAGGAGCTCCTGGCACATAGGCCATACACATCCCACAGGGCCTTCGTACCCAGCCAGCTCTGAAATTAAACTCCTCAGCCTTACTCCAAATCAGCTCCTCCTCTGAGGTGCCGGCAGTGCCACCTTTCCCTCAAGTGCCCCAGCAGCAGAAGGAGGGTTTCCCTTCATCCCCTTTCCCAATCAATCAAGTCTTGTCCACTCTGGCTCCCCAGCTCCTCCCCAACCTGCACCCTGACCTTCATCCTCACTGCTGTAACCTGAGCTCAGTGCTGGTGACTGTGGTGCCCCCAAATGGCTGTCACTCTTGTATCTCCTCTTTTGGCTGTCTCTCCTCACCCTGCTCCAAGAGAGGCCCTCAGTGTGGATCATCTTCTCCCAGTGGCTCCGGGAAAAGACAGAAGCCAGCATGGCCTCCTCTGCTGGCCATTATCGACTGCCCCACCCCACCCTCGTGAGCTTTACGATTTCACTTCCCTTGCTGTCCTGCACCTGCGTCTGGGCTATGACCTTCACCAGGGGGGTCTCAGCCATCATCTCCCTCCCCCCAGCTACCTCTTCTCCCTCCCTAAACATTCATCTCTGGCACAGCTCTTGCAGATTTCCCAACACTCTCATCTGGATAAGACGCTTTCTTTCATTCGTCTATTCATTCATTCACTTCCTTACTTCAGAAGCCATTTAAATGGTCCTCCATTCATGAAGTGCTCAGGCGGAGATAGCAAGGTGAACTGAACACAAGGTGAACTGAACACTGCCCTCTCGCTGCCTGGCTGCACCACTAGGAGGCTGCTTAGAAATGTGGGGGCTTAGGTCGCATCCCAGATCTGCTGGACCAAGTGCACCTGGAAAAGACTCCCTCATGGGTTCTGTGAATGGGAAGGTCTGAGTTGCACAGGTCTAGGTGAATGGTGAGAAATAATAAACCACATAAGGGTAATGGCAGTAGGTTCTGAGAACAGGGTGAGAGCCAGCAACTGAACATGGAGGCAGGAGGAAGGGTATGGGAGGGCTCAGGACAGAAACACACACTAAGTTAGAGCTGGGGAGAGGGGCATCCAGGAACAGGGCACAGCTTGAGCAAATGCATAGAGGAGGATGTGTGTGCTGGGCAAGGCATGGAGGACATACTGGATGCTAACTGTGAGATCTTCGCAGGATCAGAAAGGTGACCCTAGACCCACAGTCATGCCCTCAATTAACGCCAGTAATTTCTAGGCCATGGGTCTTGGGTTCATTAGGTGGCACGAGTTTTAAAAGCAGAATAGTAAGACTGAGTGAAGGGTAAGGAGCCTCTAGACAGGCAACTTGGCTAGCGACCACATGTATACAAGTCAGGGGTAACATCAAGCCAGATGGGAGCAGAGGCAACCCCGGTGAAAGAAAGCCAGGTTCCGCAGCATGGCTGAAGTCAAGAAGAGTAAGGATTGTTCTCAAGAGAGACTTGGTGAAAGCCAAACCCAACCAAAGCAGAAAACAGTGGGTAGCAAGAAACTTAAGGGGCACTGGTGGTTACTAAGCACCTTTTCTGGGCTGGGCCCTAAAATCAGTGGTTTGCACGAATTTCCTCAATTAATCCTCATCTACCAGTCCTTGTAGCAGTTAGTGGTACTGTCATCAGTTTTGTGCTGTGTTTTGTTTTGGTTTTTGAGATAGGATCTCAGTATGTAGCTCATGCTGGCTTCAAACTCACAACAATTCTCCTGCCTCAGCCTCCTGAGTGTATGAGCTACCACACCTCATTGTCATCGGTTTGGAAAGGAGGAAGAAGAGCACACAGCTAGGAAGCAGGAGAGCTGGGGTCTGAATTCGTGTCATGGCCACTGTTTCACACCACCCTGTAGTATGGCTTTGGATTGGACATGCTGGGAGTCGAGGACCTGTCAGGCTTCTGATGGGAGAAGAAGGGGTGGGACAGGAGCTCAGGCGAGCCTTCAGGCTGGGCATCCACCCTGCTAACTAGAGCCCTGGAGTGGGTGAGATGGATGGAGTGGGAGGAGGCATCCAGGCTGATAGACAGGAGGCATCCAGGCTGATATAACACCCACGTAGCTCCCATTGCCCAGGGCCTGCTGGTTTGGCCAGAGCCTGACCTCACACAGCCTGGCTGTGGATGCATCAGAACTGGCCTCCCTGGGAAGCAGCCTCCTCATCAGCCGGAGGCTGTGGGGCACCACATCAGAGAGGGGGCTCAGGAGCGCCTGAGCCACACAGGAGCCGGCTTCAGGCAGCAAGAAGAAGGCCTTTCTCGCCCTCCCAACCCAGGATCCCATGGGACAGGCAGCTGGGCCCCAGCCCCACCTCGCTACCTCCTGCACTCTGCAGCTTGGCAGGCATGCTCCTGGGCCTCCATCTCCTCCACTCTCAGATGAAGCAGCGGAGCTCTTCTCAAGACACCTTGCCTTCATATGAAGGAGGCTTCCCAACACTGTGCAGGGGCAGGGTCTCCTTGTTGTGGGCATCAAGGCTGGAGGTAGTGAGGAGACCTATGCCCCTTCCTCGGCTCCCAACTGCATAGGCAGTCCTGAGCTGGGTCTGGGGCTCCAGAAGCCCCACCTCTGCCCAAGGTTGCCAGCCCATGTGGCCAAGGGGTGGGGGATAGCCAAATGGAGATGCGGGCAGCTGGGTGGGAGTAGGGGACATGTAAGTACCACCTCAAGGGGCCCCCGGTGCTTAGCCCCAGCCCATAATGGCCAGCTAGGAATATGCTCAAACTGTCATAGCATCTGACTTCACAAGAGAAACCGAAACTCAAAGAGACTGGTTGGTTGGTTGATTTTTGTTTTTTGTTTTTCCAGTACTGGGGATTAAACCCAGGATCTTCACACTAAACTAGGCATTGTGATGAAAAAATGCAGTGAATGTTTAACTTCTTAAAAATTTTTTACAGTAAAGGACACATTGTCCCCTCAAAATACCCTTCTTACTACAAACACATATTTCCCATCATTCTTGCCACTTTGTGAAGCAGTTCTGCAAGTCTTATTTCTTCAGTGTCTTTAGTTAGACCATTGTGGCTGCCTGGATATCCTGATTGGATTTGAAATACCTTTTGTAATATAACAATCATGTTAATATCCTACCACTATGTTTTGAAATTCTGTATCATTTTTATTGTTCTCTATGCTGTTTTGTTTATATATTTGTATTTGTTATTGGGGTTTTTTTAAAATGAAAAACAAAATTTATACGTATACATAAGGATAGCTGGAATAGGTGTATTGCTGATGTCTGTGGTTTACCAAAAGGAACAGTCAATGCTTAACGTTTTCTTTTTTCTTGACCAATTTGCAAGCTTGAATTTGGTAATCAGAACGAGTGATCTGAAAACAACAATGTGCAGTATAAGAACCATTGTTGAACTCCTACCATCTTGTATGGTGAAGCTCCGCATCATTGCCAATGTTTTTTTTTTTTATTACTTGTTACCGTCTTTGATTGTTTGATCAATATTACATTCTTATCTCTGGTGGGCTGAGCAACTTCGTTGAAGATAACAGTATGTAATGTAGCAACCACTGTAAATTCCTATCATCTTGTTTTGAGGTCATGTACCATTTTTGTTGCTTTTGTGTTGTTTTGATTTTGTCCTCGTTATTGTTTTGTTAGTTTAATTTTTTAAATAAAAATATACTTCTTTAAAGATTATTTTGACATTGGGGAAGAGTCAGAAGTCATAGAGCGTATAACTCAAACCCAGTGTATAAAGTGGATGGGGACACACCAGTAATATTTTTTCAAGCCTGTCATTTTTTACTTTTAATTTTGAGACAACTCACAATCCTTCTGCCTCAGCTTCCCCCAAAAGTCCAGACCTCAGGTGAGAGCTCCAGGTTTGTAAACGTGGGTTCTTAAATATAACTAACTTATTAGCAGTGTAAACAAGGGGAGGGACTACTCTAGCCTGGACTGTGTCTAGGAGATCAGAGTTAGGTCTTTTGTCATCTCTTGGTGTTTAGGAAGAACAGTATTTGCCCGGCACCACGGTGCTCCGATTTTGAGCTGTGTATAAAAGGTGGCAACACGTGTGACCTTGGGCTCTGCACCTGTGTGTTAATGCATGTCCCTGTGGGCCCGAGTTTGCACCCATCGGGTAGGAGGGCCAATGGGATCGCTATTTCCTGGAATTGTCCAAAGCCGCATCTGCAGCTGAACCGGGGGAAGCGCACGCGCGCTGGCGGAGCGGGTGGGGCGGGAGGAGGCGGCCTCTGCAGGACGGAAACCAAGCTGGGCAGCAGAGCTCCCGCGCTCCGGGAGTGCTCCCGCCGCGGGGCGGGGCGCAGGGGAGGGGACCCTGCGGGCGGGCGGCAGCTGTGCCCCAGGCGCCGCATGAGGGAGGAGCGCGGCATACAGCCGCGGCCATTCGTCACCAGATGTCACCTTCTACTGCCAAGGCGGCGCCGCGTTCACACAATGGCCGTAAGGCCGAGGGCGGGCCGGGCAGACCCAGAACCGCGCCTCCCTGACACCTACAGCCCCGGGACGCGCGGATGCTCTGACGCCCGGCCCCCAGGAGCCTGGCCGCGCCCCATTCCCGTTGCCAACCCTTCCTTGGCCCTTGGCATTTCCTGGACGCCTGGTGTCCCCGGACCGCGTAGCGCAGGTGTCACCTCCTACGTTTCCAGCCTCCCTTCCCTTCCGCCTGGTCTCAAAGCCCTAAGCTCCAGTTTGGGTATTTGGAGCTCCTTGCTTTCTTGCCCTGTGCACGGGAAAAGCAATGGCAGCCAGTCAGGGAAGGCTGCCTGGAGGAGGTGCCACCCTTTTCATGGCACAACCTCATGTTCTTGGGTTTAAGAAACAAGAGTGGAAATCTGGGTCACTTCAGGGACAATTTTCCCCTTGAAAGCAGGAACCCCCCCAAGACAGTGAGAGGAGAGGGGCCCTATTTCTGCACCAGTTGGGAGCACACAGCCAAACTCTTCCGATTCAAGGATGGGGCGGGATGGGGGAGCTCTTTATTCCAAAAGTAATTTTTGTCCACTGTAGAAAACACAGATGAGCCCCAAAAGAAACCAAGTTGCACTGCAGTACCACCACACAGAGCCACACCCTTAGAATTCTGCACCAAGCTCTTGGGTCAAGACGATTTCACGTCTGCTGGAAGGTTTTGCTTTTCCTACAACAGCCGTGGAGCTGGGTGGCTTTGCGTCGGGGCTGCACAAAGGGCGCTGGCAGGCTGAGCCCTGTGAGCATGAGCTCTGCCTCTTCCAAGGCCCCTGGCCACCTCTGTCAAGTAGGAGCCTAGCATCAGCCCTGACAAATAAGTGAATAAATACACATATGTCTATGCACACTTGTGATAAAATTCACATTTATATATGGTACAATGTTTAATTGATCCTTTAATTTTAAAGTCTATTCACAATTAGTTCTGTGAAACACCACAATGCTCCAAACTCTGGAATTATTCTTGGAACTTGAATTGGGTCTCTGAAATGAGGTGGGAAATCTCAAAGGCTGAACTCAAGATTGACAGTTCAACTTCATGTGTGTGAAAAACCAGGTATAGCCGGTTGTGGTAGCACATGCCTATGATCCCAGCGAAGCTGGGGTAGGAGGCTCAAAGCATGTTTGAGGCCATCTTGGGCTACATAATGAGTTCAAGTCCAGCCTGAACTACAAGCAACACCTTGTCTCAAAAAAATAAATAAATAAATAAAATAAAAACCAGGTCCAGGAGTCATAGCCCTAGGTTGCAGTTGCTGACATGCTGTGTGACTCTGAGCCAGTCCTTGCCCCATCTGGGCTTCCACTTCTCATCTGTAGAATGAGGAAGATGGGCTAGATGGTGGCATAGCTAGATGGCAGTCACATCTTCTAGGGCCATTGCTTGTCTCCTGTCTTATCCTCCAGAATAGGAAGAACCCAAAGCAATCAGCTTTATTTCAAAATGAGAGTGGCTATGGAGGACAGGGTGCCAGCCCTCTACATCACCAGCATGCTTAGAAACCTTAGCTGGATGGGGCATGTGGGACAGTCAGAAAGCCACCACAGAGCAAGAGGGTATCCTGAGCCACTGGTGCATCGTGGAGCCTATAGAGAGGCAAGACCCCACAACATGACTCCTGGAAGGCCAGAGATCCAAGGCATTTCCTTCCCAGGGTGTCTCCCCAGCCCTGGATCCTCTAAGGAGAGGGACAGGTGTTGGGGCCCCAGAACACTCAACCTCTCCTCTTTGTTTTTTTTCTTTCAAAAATAGTATTCATTTTTTTAAAAATTGATTCCAAAAGTAATGCATATTATATAAAATAATTGGGAGAATGAGACTTTTTAAATCACCCTTCATCCCCCTGTCACTGTAAAATGTTGTTACCTTGCAGAAGTTTCCCTATGTACGCTTTCTACATTATTCATGTAGATCTACATTTTTCTCCCAAATGGGAACATACGCTGATTTCAACACTACCTTTTCTTTTCAGGTGGCACAGGTTGACCATCTCTTCCTGTTTTTGTCTACTGCATTGGTGGTTTTGATGCCTGTGTAGTGTAATATTCTGACCTAAAGAGAGAGAAACTACTAACATGCCAGTTCTGTGTTGCTGGAAGCAGCACAGAATTGACAATCAGTTGAGAACAGGTCCCTGCACAATGGCTGCTTGTGGACACTGGAGAATAGGAAAGCGCTGTGCCCAGAATGCCATCCTCACTTCCCCCTCTGGGGCGGGTGCTGCAGAGGGAGATGCTGTGGCCCTTGTGTGTCCTAAGGCCCTCCATGGCTCAACAAGGTCCCCAGCTTCTCCCTGATTGAGGCTTACTGATGAGGAAAAAGAAAGAATCACAAATGCTAGCAATTTCAGAGATAAAGGAAGCCTTCTCCACTGCTGTTGGGAACATAAACTAGTACAACCACTACAGAAGTCAGCATGGAGATTCTTCAAAAAACTAAAAGTGGTAATTACATTTGACCCAGCCAGCTATTCCCCTTCTAGGTATCCTCCCAAGAGTTAAAGACATCATGTTACTGTGACACATGCACACCCATGTACACAGCAGTACAATTCATAGTAGTTAATTTTTGGAAGTAGTCCATATGCCCATCAACAGATGAATGGATAAAGAAAACATGGTATTTATATATCATGGAGTACTATTCTGCTATAACAAAGGATAAAGGAGATATTTGTAGGAAAATGGATGCACCTTGACACTATAATGTCAAGTGAAATAAAGCAGACACATAAGCTTACATAGTCCATGATTTGTCTTCTATGAGAAACCAAAGTATAAATTAAAGAGCAGTATAAAGATAGATACTAGGGCACAGGCAGATAGATCTTTTGCAAATGGAAAGGGAATCCAGAGTTAGGGGAGAGGAAATAAAAAGAATTAGGATGTATTAAGCACATGTACCTACTCCTAAAGATGAATGTAAACGTGATGTACTACAAATATACACTGATTTTTTAAAAAATTGTATTACTGCAGAGGAACATGCGAACTCAGTCTCTTGACTCAGGGCTCAGTAGCCTCAGGGCCACCCATCACTGCCTGTTGGTATGGCTGTTCCCCAAAGTGCTGGTGTTGGTAACTTAACCCTCAAGTCATATGCCATTGATATTTGGAGGTGGGACCTCTAGGAGGTAATAATGGTTAGATGCAGTTGCCAGGGTTGGGCCCCACCATGGCACAAGTGGCTTCCTAAGAACAAAAAGAGAGACGTGATTGTCTCCATTCCTCCAGAGAAGTTCTCAGGTCACCATGAGAGGTTTCAGTCAGTCCATAGTCAGCTGGCTCCAAGGCAGGGTGGCATGGCAGAGGGGCATTGCTGAGGAGAAACAGTCCATGGCAAACCAGGCAGGCAGAAGGCAGCAAGCAGCAAGCAAGTGACAAGCCTTTTTCACACCCTTAATCCTGGGGCCCTTAATCCTAACACTGCACCATGAATCAATCCCAGCATCACACCCTCTAGATCCAGCCACCTCTGAAAAGCCCCACCTGTGAGTGCATGAGGTTTGGGGGGACATCTAGACACAAGCCATAACACCCTTCTTGCTTGCCTCCACCCCAGCCTAGGCCCTGACACTCATTCGCCAGGTGTCTAATGAGTGCCTACTGTGTGCTAAGTGTCCAGAAGCCAAGGATGAACAAAGCAGGTGGGATGTCCGCCCTGGCTGCAATGAAAGCTGCTGACCGAGAAAAACATGGCCAACAACCGAGCAAATGACAGCAAGTGTATGGTGTAGTGGGAGGAGTTTGAAGAGCCCTGAGAAAAGGGGTCACTTCACCTAGTAGGGAGCCGGAGATGAGAAAAGTTCCCTGAGGTGCTGGTATTTCTGTGGGTGGCAAATATTAGAATTAGGCAGAAGAAAAGTCACAGAGGAAGGGTGTTGTAGGCAGGGGAACCAGCCCTGGGTTGGGAAAGAACTCATTGTGACCAGGGGTGACCTCAGGCCAGCGGGGCTGCAGTGTCACAGCAGGGGTAGGGAGGGCTACAAACCAGGGTGGAGGAAGCAGAGGCTGGCAGGCCTTGGAGCACCTCTGCAAGAGGGTGTGTCAGAGAAACAGCAGGAGACCACCAGTGTGGCCAGGATAGAAGGGCGGGGGGTGTATCCTTTGTATCAAAGTGTATCCCTTGGGCTGGGGATATAGCTCAGTGGAATAAGCGCTTGCCTAGCAAGTGCAGGGTCCTGAGTTCGATCCCCAGTACCGCAAAAAAAAAAAAAAAAAAAGTGTATCCCTTATGAGGGATGCAAGGTCAGAAGCAGAGTGAAGCTCAGTCCTCAATCCTGTAGGTCACTGTAGAAACATTAGACAATGGTTTCTGAGCCACTTGGGGTGTGGGAGTTGTGAAGATTATCAAAGTCAAAGAAGAGTTAAAAAACAAAAAAGAACTCTAAACAGACCTCTTCCAAAACAGAGTCGAGCTCTTAACACACCACCCTTCCACAGATGTCTTAGTGACTTTTCTCTCATCGCTGAAACAAAATACCTGATGCCCAAAATTAAGGAAGGAAAGATTTATTTACCTTACAGTTTGTGGAGGTTTCAGTCCATACTTGGCTGGCTCCAAGGCAGGGTGGCACATGGCAGACGGCAACGGTTCACAGTGACGGAAGACAGCAAAAGCCACGAGAGCAAAAAGAGACAAGCAATGAGCAAGCCACTTTCCCTCCCCTTATATATAAACTGCCCGCTCCAGGGCAGGTGTAGCACTCAATCCCATAATCCCAGCATTGGACCATGGATCAATCATAAACTGTAGAAGCCTGTCTCATGACTGCATAAGGTTTTGGGAGGACATCCAGACACAAACCATCACAACAGGTAATACCTGTCCATTCAGGGCATAGTGTAAAAGGCAACCACTGGAAGGCTCTGGAAAACATCCTAGCTGAATTTTGAGGGGTGAAACTTGGAAGAAGGGACAATATACGGTAAGTTTCCCACTTTGATGGCTTTATCCAGAGGATAGGCTGCTGTGTGACATGGCGCAGGGCACAGCTAAAAGTCCAACAGAAAAGATGTCTTTGTGACTGGAAGAAGCAGAGGTTAAAACCTAGGGCAACTAGAGCCACTGGAAAATGAAGGCCAGGGGTCCTGCAAAAGACCCAAGTTCTGTTCATAAATTCTGACCAAATGTCTGGGTGACTCCTGAACTACCAGTTCATAGAGAAGGCACAAGATAACTTGCAGTTAAGGGGAAACAAACTGAGCTGTGATTTCAGATGCTGTCCAGTGCAAGCAAAACCAAATGAACAGCCTGCTACAACAAAGACATCAGCACTGTTTAGAAGAATGTAACAAATTCCAGCATCTGTGCAAGACAAATTTCCAGTTACCAGGATAGACTTCAAAATCAACTTATAAATAATTAGGAAAATATAATCCATCTTCAATGAGAAACACTACCCAGAGTCCAACCCTGAAATGAGTAGGAATTATCAAACAAGTGCTGTGAAGCAGGTACTATACCTATGCTCAACAAGATGAAGGAAAATCTAGTCTTAATGAATTAAGGGGTAGCAACTCTTAAGAAAAATAGAAAACATAAAAAGAACAAGGTGAAAACTCTAAAAACTACAACATCTGGAATGTTTTAAACTATCCTGCCCCAGGCTTAAGAAAGAATGACATCTGTAAGATGAAATCAACCAACAGAAACAATTGATCTAAAGGAGAAAAAAGAGAGAGAGAGAAAGGAACCAAAGATAGAGACTGTATTAGTCACCTTTCCCATGAATAGGGCAAAGTACTTCACACTCAAAACGGAAAGGTGAAGAGCTTTATTCAGTTCACAGTTGCAGTGAGCCCAGTCCATAGTTAGCAGAAAAAAATGGCACCATGGGAGGGACTGAGGCAGCCAGTCCCATGGCAGCCAAGAAGCTGAGAAGAGAAGCTGAAGACAAAAGTACATCCTTCCAGGTCCACCCCTGGTGACCACCACCAACCAGGCCCCATCTCCTCATAGCACATCCAGCCACTGAATTCATTAATGAATAAATCCACTGATGATACAGCACCCTCACAGCCCAAACTACTTCCCACCCACAGGTAAGGCTTTGGAGGGACTTTTTAGATCTAAACCATAACAAGGCCCAAACACCTGGGCAGTCTCAGGGGTTTATGGGTTGATTTCAAAGATATAACATATGTATAATTGGAATTCCAGAAGGAACAGAAGGACAGAAGAGAGCAGAAAAGGAACATTAAGATGTAATGGCCAAAATGGGGGGAGCTCTAAATTTAGTGAAAAGAAACATAAATTTATATATACACTCTTACACAAAGTGCTAAAAATAAAAAAAAAAATTTTAAAGGAAATTTTGAAGAAGCCAGAGGGACAAAAGAGATATGTTATTCAGAGGAACAAAGATTCAAATAGTCAGAGATTTCACATCAGAAACAGCAGAGGCCAAAGAAAGCCAAATGGGCCAAACAGGAAAAAGATATCTGTCCACTCAGAACTCTAAACCCAGGGAAATGATTTTTTAAATAAGAGAGACCAAATAAAGACAATTTCATTGTTCTAAACATAGAAGATTTACCACCAAAGACCTGAAGTATGAGTCATATGGAAGCAAGTTCTCTACAACAAAGAGAAATAGGATCCAGGAAGTTTGGGGGTCTTTAAAAAAGAACAGAAATCATCAGAAATAGTAAATACCTGGGTAAATATGTAAGATTGTGGGGTTTTTTTCTCTTAATTTCCTTAATATACATATAACTCTTTAAAGAAAAAAATGAGAATATTGTCTTGTGGGGTTTGTGATATCTGCAGGTTAAACATGAAAATTATAACATACAGCAGTAGTACCTGAATTTTTGGCACCAGAGATTGATTTCATAGAAGGTAGTTTTTCAATGGACCGAGTTGTGGGTGGAGGTGAGGATTTAAGACGATTCAAAGGAACGTGCAACCTAGAACATGCGCATGTGTAGTTCACAGTCAGTTGCACATTCCTATGAGAATCTGATGCTGCAGCTCACTTCACAGGAAGTGGAGCTCAGGCAGCAATGCTGGAAACGGAAAGTGACTATAAATACGGATGACACTACATTTGCTTGCCCACCACTTGTCTCTTGTGCTGCCTGGCTCTTAATAGGCCACTAACCAGTATTAATCTGTGTCACTGGAGTTTGGGGACCCCTGACATATGCAATAGGGGTTAGCAAATATTTGTAAGTTTATATTTCAGGTCAAAAAGCAATATATGAACCTTAAATTGACTATAGTAAGTTACAGATATATATATATGGTAATCCCTAGAAGATAAAGAAAAATAACTTTAAAAATGCAAAGCAGTAAGTTCTGCCTTGGGATCCACTGTGGATGAGTTACAGGACACCCTGTGGATACAAAATTCCAGATTCTCAAGTCTCTTCTATAAAACAGCACGGCATTTGCATATAACCTTTGCAATCCTCTTTAGACTTGTTACACGCTATGGAAATAGATGTTAAGTATATTGTCCAGGGAATAATGACAAGGGGAGAAGTCTATGTGTTTAGCACAGACGTGACTTTTTTCCAAATATTTTGATCCACATGTGGCTGAATCTGTGGGTGCAGAACATGCAGATAAGGTTGACTGCACAGCAAAAGGCACAAATAATTGTGCCAGAGTGGAATTCTAAAACGATCCCCTGGCTTCTGGTGGACTGAGTGAGCCTGGTAGGATGTTACTGAAACAGCACACTTGGTAACAGCAATGCTGGCTTGTAGTAGGAGGGGCGGTCCAATTCTATGTAGCTTCAGCAGCAGAGCCAAGAGGGTTCACTAATGGACTGGACTTTGTGGGGTGGAAGAAGGAGCCAGGAGTGACTCTGAGACCTGTGACCCATGCCACACTTATGGGTGGTGTCACCATTTCCTATGTCCGCAATAAAGGATCTTCCCCTTCTCTCTTTGCTTCTCTGGGGCTTCCCTGTTGTAAAGCTGAGCTAGCCTGGGGCCCAGGTAAAGAAGGAGAGAAGAATGGGGTCATGTGCCACCAATGAGGACCCCTATTTAGAACAGAAGGGGTGGCAGAAAACATGTGGCTCTCAGCAAAGATCATAGCAGATCAAAACCTCATTCTTAGGACTTCTTCCAGTTTCCAGAACCCCATGTCCAAGAGTGGCTTTGCAATGAGAAGTAATTGAGAAATAATTGCTAATATTTCACAGAGACGGCAGAAGCCTCTGGAAACAAATTAAAGATGAGGATAAGGTTTAGAACTGAAGAACAGCCCTGCTTCTCATTAGCAATTGCAAATAAGATTATGGAAAAATGTTTATGCCATGAAGTGAGTGTCTGCCTGGAAGAAATTACAACAGTTACAGGGCAACATGGAGACCCTGGACCAGGATCCGGGAATCTGGGTGAAAGGTAGGACCTCTACAGCAAATGTCTGAGCCTCAGTCTGCAAATTCATTCAGTGGCTGCAAGCCTAAACAGCAGTGCCTGAGCTGGATGGTGACTGACCTCCGTGTGAGGTTGTTTCTGCAGCCCAGCGTGGGAGTCTCTGGGGGCAACTGCTCAGGTACACAGTCCCATAGACCGAGAGAGGTAGCAGAGAGCCCTCAGTGGAGGTCTTGCCCCTGCCATGGCCCTCACTTGCCTGACCCTCCCCATATCCAGCCTCTATCCTAAGCAACAGTGTGGGCCCTTCTCAACTGGCAGGTGCTGTTATAAATTACTTATGCATGCACATGTATTTAATCCTCCAATGCTAAGAGGCAAGCACTCCTACTCTCCCCATTTTATGGGGGAAGTAAGCCACAAAGAGGCAAATTAACTTGACCGCAGCTGGATTGCAATCACAGAGCTAAGAGCCCCAACACGGTAGGATTTTCTAAGCTGTGCTCTTACCCTCTAGTCTAACCAGCCTTCCAGGCCTGTGGATTGTCCTGGCTCCGCCCCTGGTTTCCAATGCTCTGGAAGGTTTAATGATGAATCCATGAAAGATCCCAGGCTCCAAAGTCCCTACAGACCTGGGTGTCAAGTGTGATTCTGCCCCTTCCGGCCACATGACTTCAGGTCTGTTTTTGCTTGTGTGTACGTTTCAAAATTAATTATAGATTTGTTGAAAACTTGCTCTAAGGAAGAAGGAAGAGTAGGGTGTAAGAAACCAGGCTCTGTCAAAGGGGCACATGCCAAAGGGGCCACTCAAGTTTCAGTGAAAGGCTTTCTCCCCTCCTTGTCTGTCTGTTGAGGGTCCAAGATTGCCTCACCTGGGAAGCCCTCCCCCAGCCTATTGTCCTCCCCCAACCCCTGCAGTTCTCTTTTCCGGGCATCAGAGGCTTGAAGTGTTGCATGGCCCCGTTGCCATGCAGAAATGCGGTTACCTGATCCTTGAGATTTCCCATCCTCCATTGTCGCTAAAGGTGGAGTCCAGGATGACCAAACTCTGCAGCCTGATCTTCCCTCTCCAGCCCCTGTACTCTGGGAAGCCCACCTCATTGCTGCAACCTCCCCCATCCACTGGACACGCACACACATACACAAGAGCTGTGTCCAAATCGCACTCCCCAGCCCCCGCCCAGGGTCCAGGGGAGCGGGTGTATTCTGAAGTACAAGGATATTCTGGCCAGAGCTGCTCTTGGGACGGGCCCCGAAAGGGAGTCCCACCCAGAGGCCAGGTAGAGGGCTTGGGGTTACTGGAGAGATCGTCTGATTAGACTAGTGCAGGGGAGGCGGCAAGGGAGCCGGAGCCTCGGCCCTACGAAGACAGAGAATGCGGTCCCTGGGGTGCTGCAGCCAGAAGTGGGAACACAGCAAAACCGCGGAAGCAACAGGAGGCCCTGGGTTCTCACCCCCGCCCGCTGCACCCACTCACTGCATCTACCAGCTGCGTAGCTCTGTGCAGGCCACCTGACCCCGGGGACACCAGCCCCTGCTCCGTCCTGCGGGCTTTCCAGTGACCGCACGGGAAGCACAGGGGATGCCCAGGTCTGACCCAAGCGTGGCTGTGCACTGGTTTCTAGTGTCGCCTCCTCTCCTCTTAGAGCGCAGCCAAGTGGCCCCACGCTCTCTGGGGGGTGCGGGGGACGAGTACCTCAAAGCATGGCAGCCAGCAGCTGGCCTGTCAACCTGAGAGCAAATCTGCCCCCAGGGAGGCTCCTAATTTAATCAGCCTCACAAATCAGCTCGATGGGCTTAATTGATCTTTTTCACTCCTAATATTGTCGCTGTCACCTTCTGAGTTGTGCCTCCCCCGGCCAACCCAGGCATGGAGCTCAGCCAGCGGGAGGAGGAGGAGAAGCACCATGAGAGGTAGGGGCCCCTGGAGTATGCAGCCCAGAGGGCTCCTGGCACGGAGTTGTGGGCAGGAAGGTCAGAAGGGCAGGGACGGGTGGGGGGGGGACCACAAGACCCAAGCACCCCATCCAATGCGTAAGCTACGGGACCAGGGAAGGATGTGGTGGAAGAGCACTGCAGGAAGAGCCTGCGCCTTTGTATGAAAACCAAAAGAGCTCCCCGCTGAGCAGTGCGGACAGAGGCTGAGAACAAGGCTAGCAGAGACTGGGCTGCCCGCCTCCCACCAGTCTCACTGTGGCCTGTGGCAAGAAACTCTGACCTGATGGTGGATCCACAGAACACTCCTAGGGGACACCTTGCGGCATCCGTTTTGAAGACAAATGAAACAAAGTTACTCCTTCCTCCTCGGAGGGAGCAGCTCTGGGAGGTTCTATTCTATTTCTATCCCAGCCTTTTCCCTTCCTTTGATTTGAGACAACGCAGGTCACAAGCCACAGCCTTGATCTTCCAGCCATCTACGGGACACCCCTGCAGGCATCGGGGCAGGGGTGATTTTCCGGGGCTTTGTCAGCTGTACTCAGGGCTGTGTTTTACCCCAGGAGCAAGGCAAAGCCCCAGGGGGCTTTTCTGGAGCAAACTAGTGAGACTTGCCTTTGGAAATACCACTCTGGCTATATGTGGGCACTGACTCAGAGCTGCACGGCCAGTGACTGGGACAGCTTGGATGTGACAGTTTTGCAAGGCAAATGATGTATGAATCAATCAAGTATCCCCAATCCAAAAATATGAAATGCTCCAACATCCAAAATTTTTGGAGCACTCACATGACTTCTTAAATGTAAAATTCCACACCTGACTTCATGTGGCAGGTCACAGCCAAAACTCAGGCTCTGGGCATAAGGTGTATATGCAATGTATGTAAAATCTGTGCTTAGACTTGGTTCCCAGTCCCAGAGCATTATATACATGCAGATGTTCCCAATCTGCAAAAAAAAAAAAAATAACAAAACAAACAAAAAACCCAAACACTTCTGTTCCCAAGCATTTTGGATAAGAGATAGTGAACCTATAAGGGGTACGGAAAGCTGTATATCAATTACAAATATAAAAGGATGTTTTAAGCCAGATGTAGTGGTACATGCCTATGATCTCAGCACTCTGGGAAGCTAAGGCAGGGTATCACAGGATGGAGCCCAGCTTGGACAATTTAGAGACTTAATGAGACCCTGTCTCAAAATAAACTTATGAAGACTGGAAAAATAGCTCAGTGTGCAAGGCTTGGGTTCAGTCCTCAGTACCATACACACACACACACACACACACACACACACACACACACACACACACAAAGTTTTATGAAAAGTTGCACCATAAAACTGCAGGATCTGCAAACCTAGATTCAGGCACCCTGGGTACAGCTGCAGCTGCCTGGCTTCCCAGTTGTGATGGGGATCACTGTGTCCCAATGGGCTTTGGTTTCCTAAAGGTAAAATGGATCTAAGACCCCTAAGACCCCTTTCCCCCACCATCATTTCCAACGTTAGACGTAATGACATCTGTACTCAGCAAAATGCCTGGCCCACCACAAGCCCTACCAGCTCGGTCACTGCCCTGAACAGAAATGTTAGAACCGTCTACTCACCAGTGAGTTCGGTGCCCGCTCTGTCCCACACACGGGGGACATGAGATGGGTAAAGTTGCCCAGCCTGTCCTGTAACTCCTGGTCCAGGAGATGCTAGAGCCATAGAGGATTTCTGCTTTCGAATGTGACCGAGCCACCAGCTCACCTGGCCACCTCCTGTCTTAACAAGTGATCCCGTGGAAGCTAGACCGGTTAAGGTTCATTATTAAATAGATGGGGTCTTCCTATCGCCCTTTACCTCTAGCCTGTTCCCCACACTGAATTTCTCCCTGCAGAGTAACATGGCAGTGCCATTGTAGCTGCGACTTCTGTGTCGATGCAATATTATTTGTTTGTTTGTTTTCATGCTTGCTTGCTTGAGACAGGCTGGCCTTGAACTCATGATATAGCCCAGGCTAGGTTTGAACTCTCAGCTATCCTCCTGCCTCAGCCTCCCAGGTGCTGGGATTACAGGCATGCATCACCACAGTATCAGTTTAAACACACAGCTCATTTTTCTTCCCCTCCCTCTCAGAGGTTCTTGTGGGATGGGTTTGGAAAGGCCAGAATGACAACTGGCTATGTAGCCAGAAATGGCCCATGAGAGCAGGCTATTTGCTCCCTGCAAGTTGGCAGGGTTGGCAGGTCAGATAGGTGTGGACTGAGACCTCCCTGAGAGCCACCTTGTCACCACCTCCAAGCCTCATAAAATGCACAAGAGCAGCTGGGTGCAGGGATGGCAGTGCCCACCTGTGCCACACGCTGTGCATCAGGGTGGGTGCAGGGGGAAGGTGTGGCCCTCATCCAGCGCTTCCTCAGCTGCCCCTCCTCAGGCTTGCTGGTCCCAAGTTTTGGGCCATGTGTCAAGTGACCATCAGGGAACTCTCTGAGGCTGCCAGGGTTTCATCCAATAAACGGATGTTTCTCAAGTTACAACAGGGCTACATCCAGATAAACCCATCTGACACTGAAAATGTCATAAATCAAAATTGCATTTCATCCATCTAATGCGCCAGACATCCTGTAGCTGCCACTTGTTCACCTTGAGATGGCACAGCTGACTGGCAGCTGCTGAATGCTGTCCCCGCCCAGCATCGAGGGAGAGAGGTCACTGACTTTGTATTGCTAGCCTGGCAAAATTCCAAAATCCAGCATTCAAACCATGGCTTCGACAGGATGCTTACTACTTTCACACCATCTTCAAGTTAGAAAAGTGATAAGTCAAGGAGCATCTGCATCTTCTCTAGCCTTGGCCACTCTGTGGGGAGCAAGGCAGCAGTGGCTGGTTCTGTGCCCCTCTGCCCTGCTGTGTTTGGGCCGCCAGATCCATGGGCACCTCCGTCTGAGGTCTCAGCCTGCTCTGGTCTCTGTGCATCTCTCTGGCTCTTTCAGGCTCCCTCTGAGATCTCTGGCTTGTACCAGAGGGCTGCTTTGGGCCTTTCTCCACTTGTTTCTGGTGGCCATCTCCCTCATGGCTCACCCTGCGCTTTTTTGTCCATTGCTTCTGTGTTCATCTCTGTGCAACTGAGCCCATCTGTCTCCATCTGGGTATCACAGCACCTGCCCCTGCTGGACCACCGTGCTTCAAGCAAGACCATGGACCCGCAAAAGCCACTTCCCCTCCTCCCCACTCCACCTGCCAGCCTCCACCAACATACATGTACCCACACCTGCTCTGTGCACGCAAAATGCCCAGGAGACCCTGGCTCTGAGAACAGCCATGACACTGCACTTAGATCCCTCATCTTTGTGACTTTGAAGAAGCCCTTTCACCTCCTCCCCACCTACAGAGCTCCAGGTGCCTTTCCCAACTCACCAGGAGAGGGCAGAAAGGACTAACTGCCTATCAGCAAACCTTCCCATGGAGGGGGCCATGCCAAATCTGCTAGCTTGAAATGGCCCTGCCCTCCGAGGGGAACATGAGCGTTGGACAGACAGTGTGCTCTCCGTGTCAAGGGTAGGATCAGCTATGCACCTGGAACAGAGCCAGCCTAGCTCTTGGTCCCCTGAAAACAACAGGTGATGAGGGCTGCTCCTGCAGAGCTGCCACCCTGTGCAAAATGGAACTGAGTGCGGGCATAGGCTGCAGCAACTGGACAGTGGGACAGCTCCCTGGCTCGCAAGTTGGTTTTGCAGAGGGGAGAGTAGAAGTTGTGTTCCGTCTAAGGAGAGCATAGTGTTGGGTGATCATGAGCCTCTGTTATCCCCACAGCCCATGGATGCTGTCAGAGCAAGGAGAGGTGCCCATGCTCTATGTGGGCAGCATTTCCAGCCCAGTGGCCTAGAACATGGCCAGCAGAGCCTGCAGCAGATGTTTATGTCCCCCATACCCTGGGCCCGGAGCCATACTGAGACCAGAGACAGATGAGGTCTGCCAGCTTAGCCTCACTCAGGCACTTAGCATCAGAGGCATTGTTAGCGCTCATGGCCTCCAGTGCCTCAGGTCCCAGGGTGAGCCCCCACTTTACAGATGGAGGCGGTGAGACAGAGAGGGTGAGAAACTGGCCCAGCCTGACTTAAGCCCAAGTGGTCTCAATCTGGGATCTATGCTCTTGACTAGCATGTGATCTGGTGGGCCAGAACAAGGTAGGCAAGGCAGGCAAGCATGGAATCTCACTGTGCACACACATGCACTCACACAGCCTGACAAGGATTCAGAGAAGACGCCGCCATCATGCCTTGGTTCTCCTTGACAATGACTTATAATACGCTGATAATCATGTGGGCTGATCCCTCACAGGAAATCTCCATCTTAATTTTTTTTGCATGTCAATTCAAGGTGACCAACACCGTGCATGTTTCAAATGTTTACATTTCACAAATCAATGCTCTTGGCCCTGGAAATAACATTGCAATCAAAAGCACGTTCCTTACAAAAACAATGCAATTTCCTGGTACAGTCTGAGCTGTGGGGGCTGGGGTGGACAGTGCAGATGTGCTTTCGGACCATCATCCCTCTTTGCCTGCTGCTCTGAGGCTCCCAGCCACCCCTCTGTAGAGGATGAAGATCAGATATCAGCTGCCTAATCTGGGAGGAATCTGGAGTCTGGTGATGGAGGAAGGAAGCCATGAGCTAAAGAAAGAATTTCCAATCTACAGATTTGTAAAATAATGAAAAAGTCTAACATGGATACACCTCCAGAACCAGAAGCCCTACTTTCTCCATACCCCTCTCCCTTGGAAGGTGCTAAGTACTTACAAAGAATAGAAGTGATGTAAAAAGGCAGTGTAGTTAATCTTCCTGGGAGGAAGGATTGGAAATCAGTCAAGGATGGCTTCACAGAGATGGATGACCAGTGAGCAGGGGTTCTGCAGGATGCATAGGAGTTCATCTACAGATAAAGAGGGAAAAGGCATTTCAGGCTGAAGAAAAGCTTATGTAAAGACTGAGAGTTTATCTGACTCTGTCCCTATAGATTCACCCTCTATGGTTCAGGACTACTGAGACATGCATGGAACATTAGAACATGGAATGGTTTAGAGGTCAAGGTGACAGTCAAAGTTCTCCAAGGAGGAATGAGCCAGTCAGAGCGGCAGTGAAGTCCCCATCCTTGCAGGTATTTTATACAGTGCCAAAGGGCTGCCTGGAAGAGAGGCTGAGAGGATATTCAAACAGCAGGGGGGTGTTGGACTAGTTAATCTCTAAATTTCCTTCCAACCCTGGAATCCAGATACTATTTTGTCTTGCATTAGAATAGATTCAAGACATTGCCTTTGGGGGGGAAATAGTAATCAAAATGTAAATACCATGGGAATAATAGATTTGGCCTAATTATCAGCGATTAGTCAGAGTTTGTCATTATTTCTGTACTGATAGATTCCCAAAGTTCCGGAAAACAAATCAAAGGAAGTACCACGGCCCGGTGCCATTAATAGAAGCCGAACATTTCAGGATGAGAATTTAATTTACTGGGTGAGTTCTTGAGGCACGTTTTTGTTGATGAATATTTATAAAAGTGGGTTAGGCTGGACCTGGTAATGATTGCGAAATATTTTAATGCCGTCCCCCTCATTAATTTACTTTTAATGAATGACTTGGTAAAGCACAACCATTTGTACGTAATGATTTCATTAATAGCTACGGCACAGGCACCCGTTTTTCACAAGGCTTGAATGTCACCCGAATAAACTGATACCTTAAATTGTACAGTAGAATAAAGTATATTTGTTGAAACATGGTGTGCTTTGGCCTCTTTGTTCTTGGGCTCCAAGAATTCGTTGCTATTGGAACAGCAACAGTGTAAGGAGATTTGAATGATAGATTTTTTTCTTTCGTGTCTGAGTTTTCTCTTGAAACTGGTTCTCCACCTTCAGCCCTGTCAATCCCACGCCATAAAACCTCCCCCACCTCACTCTCCGGTCCTTAAGTTTTGAGTTTTGCATAAATCCAACTTGCAGAGCACAGGCCTAGTCAGATTATCACCCAGTAATAAAGGTACCTTTGGGCAGGGGCAGAGTGGGCGTGGCTTGGGTGAGGAGGAGTCAAAGGAGGGGAGGGGCCTGCTAAGGGCAGGGTCTGGGCCGGTGCCAGCAGGAAAGAGTCCTGGCATCAATCTCTTCAAGCATCCAGCTCTTTGGTCCTCACCTACTTCCTGTAAGGACCTGCAGCATTTGTCATAAGAGGATCACGCCAGTGTGCTTAAGCTTTGTTGAAGCTGGCCTGGGAGTACAGGGAGGCCTCCTGTTTCAAATGGGTCCCCTCCTTATCCCTCAGCTGCATCCCTGTTTGTGTCTCACAAAATGCTTCTGTAGTGTCTGTTTTATTTATCTGTTTATTTGTTTAGTGCAAGGACCGAGCTGCTTATATTCACTACCAGTTCCTCACCCCAGTACATTAGCTAGTGAGCAGGAAATATTTGTTGGCACAAAGAAAAGGAAGGAGGGAAGGAAGCAAGGTGGAAAAGAGGGAGGGAGGACAGGAGAGAAAGAGAAAGGGAGAAAGGCTGATTGAATGAGATCTGGAGCATAAAGCTAGTCAGACCCCGGCCAAGAGCAGACCAGGCCGGGATCAGCGCCCATGACCCGGAAGAGCAGGGAGTCAGCTTCCTCCAGGCCGCCCTCTGCCCCACCCAGACAGCCTGGCGCCCCCTGCCCAGGTCTCTCTTCTGTTCCCCAGTACTTGCTCCCTTGTCACCTTGCTCGTGAGCCTGGAAGGTGCAAGCCCAGTTCCTCAAATTCCTGCCCACCCTGTCTGCCTCCTGTGGTCCTTCCATTATTCCCGTTTTCCCTCCCGAAGGAGACAGAGCCCACAAACTTAACAGCTGCTCAAGGTCACAGAGCCAGGAAATGGCTGAGCTAAGACTTCAGCTTCAGTCCCGGATGATGCAGCTGAACAGCTTTTACAGCTTCTCGGCCACTTAATAGGTTACCTCTCCCAGGGGTGTCTGTATTCTGAAAGAGGACCAAGAGGAGAGGGAAGTGTCTAATCCAAACAAATGAATTGTGAATGGTAAAATTCACAAGCATATACCCAGGTGACAATTTGACGTGGGGGCCAGTGGGATGAGATGGTCCCAGAGGGGTCTCAAAGCACAGGCTTTCAGGACCAAGCAAATCTGGATTCAAAGTTCTTCTGGTCCACTGACTAACTTGATCATCTTAAACCAGTTGTTTCTACGTTCTGAGTTTATTTCTTAATCTATGAAATGGGGATGATAAACCCAACTCCAAAGCTGATGGGAGATCAGTGTGACTAGAAATTGGCACACTGCAGGTAACTATGAATGTTAGCACCATTGCACAGCACACCAGAAGAACGGGGCCTGCCCGCAGCTGGCCTCGACATCCATCAAGGGCACCCAGAAAGGCCTGCTCCTCACTCCCAGCTCTGCAGAGGAAGAGGTGGGAAGGACAGGAAATGGTAAGGACCAGGCCTGCCTCTGTGCCCAGCTCTGGGCTGGGGCCTCCTGCCTTTGTACTCACCTCCGCTCAGCCGTCAGGATGGCGCCCAGATCGCAAGGACCAGGGTACCTGCGACTACCCTGCAGCCCTCATCTCCTCTGCGACTTCCCCCTCCTCCCCCGGAAGATTTATGGAAAGATTAAGGGCCCTTTTTTTTCAGTATCTATTAATATTCATGGCAGTCTTCACAGCCATCTGCTTTTAACGATTTTGTTTGCAAAGACCTGAGATTAAAATATGGCCTGCTAGTGCTCTCAAGCATCTGAACTGAAGGCGATAAAACAAAGGCCTTTTCAGGAGCTGGGAGCTGGCCTGTCACTCTACCTGCAGTGGGGGAGACTAATGACTCCCGGGAAGGAGGGGCAGCCCGGGAAGCAGCCAAACCCGGCTGAGATTGGATCAGGGCCACTGCTTCCTTTGGGCCCACTGGGTTAATTGGGGGGAATGAACAAGCTCGGCATCCTCCCCACTGCCCTGTGTGGGGGCCCTGGGGGTGGGGGCTTAGCTGGGGGGCAGAGATGCTGGTGACAGCACTGGGCAACCGGAGGATTTGAGGGCACTGAGACCCTGAGATAAGCACGCTGGAGAAAGAGTTGTCCACACTGGAAATTCCCAGGGGAGCCCTTTGCTGAGACACAAAACCCCCTAGCAGGTACTGTGACCTGAACCCCACTGTAGCAGTGCATACCTGGAAGTCCAGTGCAATGCAATCTAGCACCAGTGTCCTATGTCCAGACACCCCAGGGAGCCATCTTGCAACTCTGCCTTGGGTGGAACCCACTTGGCCATTAAAATCCAGGGGGGGCCTTGGCTGAGCTGGTGTCCCCCTCCTGACTTCATCTGGGTGAGGCATTTTCAAGGGGCTCCTAGGAAATATCTTGGGGACAAAGTTGGGATAAGCACTGGGACAGAAGCCCATAGGACTGATTGTGCCTTGCCCCATCTGGGGTGCCTTTCCCAGGGTCCCTGTTCCCCAGGTCTCCCTGTGTTCTCTGGAGGTTCCACTGAGGGAGGGGCTCTTGGACTGAAGAGCTGAGGCTCCTGCTGACCTGAACATTCACACAGATCCCTGTCACCTCCCACACCATGCATATATCTGTCCCCTCTGGCCCCTGTGACTCTGAGCTGCACATTTGCTCCCTGGGGAGGCTTGGTAGAGGAAGGCTAGGGTTCCCACATTCCTGTCCTGCCTCCTCCCTTGCCAAGTGGGCACCTTGGTCCAGGCCTAAGCTCCCTGTTCCAGGTTCCCACCCTCAGGATGTGGGCTGTTCCAGCTCCCTCTCCCACTGTTCTGTGGGCTGAACCTGCCCCCAAGTGCCAGAAGCACCTGCTGCTGTTTCTACAGAGGAAGAGAATTTCTGTAGATCTCCCTGGGGACCAGGGACTCAGTGCTCCAAATCCCCCAGGGCAGATGGGAATCCCGCTTCTCCTGGCCAGGGAGATGCTCCAGAGCCCAGTGTACGTGGCCTTTTGGAAACACAGCGCTCCTCCTGCTGCAGCTCCTGTACCAGCAAACGAAGTCCTGTCTTCTGCCTAAGCCTCTGAGGCTACAGCCTCAAAGGAGGAGAGAAAGGCCTGCCTGCCAAACACCCACAGTCCTGCCAAGGGCTGAGTCTCATCTTGCCCACCTGAGACCCCGCCTCTCTCACACCCGGGCAGACCACTTGGGGCCATCCAGATCCCCCCACCCAGGGACCCCTGGCTTCCCAGCCGGGCCTCCCTGAGGCAGGCTGGGGAGGGGTGGCTGCTTTCCTCCAGGAGCTAGCCAGCCCCGAGGAGAAAGGAAGCGACAAAGACCTGGTGAGAAAGCCAGAGGTAACGGGGCGGGGGAGACCTGCGATCACAGCACTGGAGAGGCTGCCTAGGAGGACTGCAGAGAGTCTGAGATAGGAGTTGAAGACCCTGTCTCAGAAAAACACAATGTAAAGGGGGGGAAGGAGGAATAGAAGGAAGAGGAAGAGGGAAAGGGGTAAGGAGGAGAAGAAGGAAGAGGAGAAGAAGAGGAAAATGAAAACCACAGCTGAGGGGCCACCTGGACCACCCAGGTCTGCATCCAACTCGTCCTGGAGACCGGCTGTGCCCCTAGGCCACCAGCCCGGGACCTTCCTATCCCTCCCTCCTCTGCCGAGCAAGGTGGGATGCTCTTGGGTTCCTCAAAGCCAAAGAGAACCACATCGAAGGCCTCAAGGCCCCCTGTTTTGCCTTCCTCTAAAGGCTCCCTGCACTTCCTGCGCCTGTGACATTGTCTCCCGCCTGTCCCCAAAGCCCTGGCTCAGTCCAGACTCCTCCTGCCCCCACACAGTTCCCCACCTCCACCTCGGCCTCTCCAGAGCTGGCCTGGCCCGTGTCCTCCGCCCTCCCGGGACCTCCTTCCGGCAGCAGGGAGGGCAGGAGGCAGAGTCCCAGGTTTTCTTTTCCTCTTGGGCTGAAATCCCCACAGCTCTGAGGTCTGTGCACTCCTAGGTCTTGGTACTCAACTGACTTGCATTTTGGTTTTATGGTTTGGGGTTTTTATTTTCTGGGGGGTTTTTTTGTTGTGTTTTTGTTTTGTCATACTGGGGATTGAACCCAGGACTTTCACACTGAACTACATCCCTATCCCTTTTTATTCTTTATTTGAGCCTTGCCAAGTTGCCGGGGCAAGATTTAAACTTGTGTTCTCCCTGCCTCACCCTCCCAGACAGCTGGGGTGATAGTCGCCACCACAACCTCACCCAGCTGACTTTTGTCTAGAACTGTTTTTGTTTTAAAATAACTGCACTGCTTCTGTGGGCAGGTCTGTGGTGCACTGAAACGATTCCACAGCCTCATGAAGACCCCAGAACAGTCACGAGAGGGGTGCTTTCAGAGGGCTTCCGCTCCCCCGTTTTATAGCTGGAGAGATCGAGGCCAGGCCCACGTACCAGATCTCCTGACCCCACCAGGCCAGGGCTGTTGTCAGATCTTGTTCTTCTGCCCCCAGGCTCTGCTCCATCTCAGAAGAGCACAGCAGGACCCCAGCGTTCAATGGGCAGCTTCTGCCCCCTCGCGGCATCTCTGCTGACCCCTGCTGGTGGGTGGGGCCGCTGCAGATGAGACACACGAGGCAAGCAAAGTATGTGCATGCCTGTGTACGCGCGCGCGCGCGTGTGTGTGTGTGTGTGTGTGTGTGTGTGTGGCTGTGAACACACGAGTAAGCACACTAACGTGTATGGATGAGTGTGTGCACGTTGACGATTGGGTGGATGGTGTGTGTATGCGCATGAGTGTGCCAGTGTGTGTCTGACAGGCATGCCCGTGGCCACCTGGCATAGCCTCCTCCCTGGCATCTCTGGAAGCCCCATGCCAGCCCTGCACCCCTTCCTCCCTGCTGGTGGTGCCCAGAGACCCCACACCCACAATGGAACCCAAGGCAAGTCCTGCTCACCTTCCAGAACCTTCTCCCACCCAGTTCTCCTCTAGAAGCTTCACTCAAATGCTCGTGCTTGCTCATGACACACGTATTCCCTGCTGGGCCTCTGAGCCTTTACACACCCAGTTTCCTCACCTGGAGTGTGCTGCTTTTTTCCTGTAGCCTTCAAGGCCCCAAACTCAGATATTACTTCCTTCACCAATGCCAGACTCTGAACTGGTGCACAGACACAGTAAGTAGCAGCCAGCAGCCAGCCGCCAGCAGCCAGCAGCCAGCAGCCAGCAGCCAGCAGCCAGCAGCCAGGCATGGTGGCATACACCTGTAACCCTACCTACTGCCAAGGCTGAGCCAGGAGGCTTTCAAGTTCAAGTTCATCCTGGGCAACTTAGTGACCTAGTGAGACCCTCAAAATTTCAAAAAAAAAAAAAATGGAGCTAGAGACAGCTCAGTGGTGCATCCCTGGTACTGCAAAATAAGTACGAGCCTCCGAGGCACTTTTCACCTGTGTTACCTCATCCTGTACAGGATGTTTTCTTATCCTCACTCTACAGGTAAAGATCTCAGTGCACAGAGAGGCTACATGTCTTGGGCCAGGTCACACAGCTACCATGCACAAGTACAACTCGCTCCCCGCAGCGTCTCCACCGGCCCATGCAGCATACATCAGTGCAGAAGCTGGGTGGCCGCACACCCAGGTGTCTTCCTTGCTAGCCTGGGAGGGGTTTCCTGCAGCTTTGTAACCCCGGCACGGACCTCGGGGCACCAGGTGGCTCTGAGCCACCCAGCCAGGGAAGGGATCCCTGTGTGTGCGTACATGTGTGTATGTGCAGGTGCGTGTGTTGAGTGTGACAGCAAAGGTTGTGTGAGCGGCTGACAGTGAGTGTCCATGACGCCGTGTGTGTCATGAGAAGGAGTCTGTAAGGAGATGTAAGTGTGCCCATGTGTGTTCGTGCATATGTGTACACACGTCCTTGGCTGCTCTCCAGCACTGGACCCTGGGAGGTGAGCTGGGCCCGATCTCAGCTGCATGAATAGTTAAAGCCCTGAAACCATGCCACTCCACCACTGATATTCTACAAAGTTGTCACAGAGAAATATCATTTTTCTTCCTCTTTTATTTCATTTTCTTTGGGATATAGTAATTAACAAAAGCCGTTAGATGCCAGCAAAACTGTTTCTTTTGAAGTTTCTACATGGCTGTCACCCGGGAGATAAAGGCAGATTATTCAATCTTGACATTATAATTGTGGGTGCCAGATAAAAGCCTGGATTAGACACTTCACAGCCCTGCGCAGGGGAGGCAGGCAAGGGATGGTGGGAGGAGCTTAGCCCTGAGAGGGAGGGGACCCCACGCCCTGCAGCCAGGCTGCCTTCATCTGGAGCTGGACTGTCCCCAGCCTTAGTGTCAGGCAGGAAGGGTGAGCATGCGTACTGAGCGGAACACGGTAGACCTCAGGGCAGAGCTCGAGGGGCCAGTGTGCTGTCCCCAGGGCAGCCTCCCCCACTGTCCCTCGGGCCAGCCTCTGACTGGCAGAGCCTGGTGACTCCAACTGTGTGCCAGGCTTTTTGAGGTAGGGCATGGCTGGATCCTCTTGGGGGGGTGTCTATAGTCCCTGATGCAGAGCAGGTCCCTAGGCCAATTCCAGCCGGGGAGCGGGGGTTCAGGTCCTGCCTGTCCTCCTCCTGTGGCCGTGCACTGGGGAAAGCAGGAAAGGGCCTAGGAAGGGGACTCATTGTCTGTGTGCAGTCCACCCCAGCTGGCTGAGAGCAGGGCCACTGTGTCACGAGGAGGAGGCCCCAGGTATGGGGCAGAGGTCAGCTTTAAGTGGGGGCCAGAATTCAGGTGCCCTGGAGAGTTTGTTCACTCATAAGACACGAAGCTTCCGTGATGCAGGCACTGATACTGCCCCGTCTTCCGGTTGTGGCCTTGGCATTCAGCTGATGCAAACCAGTCAGGGAGTGACCAGTGTCCTTGGGCCCAGTGCAGCCCACCCACAGAGGAGGATTCTACCCTTGCGGCATTAAGTAATGAGGTTCCCAACATTTGGGGTCAAGGTGCAGTCAGGACACACAGACTGTTCTAGGCATTTAAACAGAGGGACCTGAATCCAGGACCGGATGATGCAGGGGACAGGGGACCAGCAAGACCACTCACACTCAGCACCAGCACAGCTGTGGAGGCAAGGAGGTGCTGTTACTAAGCTCTGGGTCCCTCAGCAGGTTAGAGATGGGCCAGGCCAGGGCGTGCCGGCCGCAGAGACAGGAGGCACTCGCTCCTCCCACCTCCCTCTCCTTCCTTCCCCTCTGGCTTCTCCGCCTCCCTCAGCCCCACTGCACCCTGGAAACCTGGAGAGCATAGCCCTTGATCACCCCAGAGACACAGCAGAACAGAGAGGGCGAACAGGTACCCGGGTGCAGGCCAGACAGGGGCTGGCACCCTGGCAACACCGGAAAACTGCAAACTAAATTGTCGGCATCTCCTGCCAAACACAGCTGAAGCCTGCTGTCCACCCCACCCAAGCAGGAGCAAACATCCAGGCCCAACAGACGCTATCCCCGTGCTCTTCTTTCCCACGAGGCCTGCAACGTGCAAGAATGCTACCTGCACATCCTAGCTGCACCAGCCTTGTCTAAATCAACGCACCGTTCTGTAAAGAGAACCTGGTAGAACCTACCTGTAATCCCAGCGCTCTGGGAGACTAAAGCAGGAGAATGGCAAGTTCAAGCCCTGCCTGGGCAAGTCAGCATTTATGGAGACCTCATATTAAAATTTTAAAAATAAGCTGGGCACAGCGGCCCACACCTATAATCCCAGCACTCCGGGAAGCTGAGGCAAGAGGATCACAAATCTGAGTCCAACCTGGGCAATTTAGTGTCTTAGTGAGACTCAAAATGAAAAGGGCTGGAGGCGTAGTTCAGTGCAAAGGCCCTGGGCTCAATCCCCAATACTAGGGAGAGAGGGAGAGATGGGCAGGGGAGAGAGAGGGACAGAGAGGGAGAGAGAGAGAGAGAGGGAGAGAGAGAGAGAGAGAGAGAGAGAGAGAGAGAGAGAGAGAGGGAGAGAGAGAAGCAACCAAGAAGTGATTTACCCAAAGTACAAGATGAGTCAGGATCAGAGGCAGGATTAGGAGCTAGAGCCCTGGCTTGTATTTCCTAAGGGCTAAATTGATCAGCAAGAAGGGGAAAGAGCCGTATTTACTGGAGCTGCCCCGATGTCCCTGCACTACCTAGCTTCGCGGTGGGGACAGCAGGATGAGGAGGACAGGACCCCAGAAACCCTGAGCTGTGCCAAGGCTGACAGGGCCACTCACTGCTCTATGACCACAGCAAAGTTCCTCTCCATGCCCGGTGGCATGCGGGGGCATTGGACCTGACACTTCCAGGAATCTTCCCATCATGCCCGCCGGGCTTCAATGCCCTGGGCGGAGGCGGGAGAGGACATCGCCCGTGGAAGCCCACAGACAGCACAGGCATCTTTAGAAAGAAAGGTCGAGGGGGAGACGCTGGGAAACATAAATCTGCTGGCGCGGCTCTCTCAGAAAGGGTTTTAATTAATTGTTTTTATACGACATAAGAGCAACTCATTACCGAACAGCTTTGATTTGTGACACCTGCATTATAGATGATTTTTAAATTAACAGTTCCCCAATAAAAGGTGTCAGTAGAGAGCTGAAAGCGCCCAGAGAAGTATAAAAGGATAATAATATGAAAATACAAATAAACACCAGCCCAGCCTAACAAAGGGGGCTGCTTAATCAATTTTACAATTAATTAAGGCTGGCTGGGATAGCTGGGGCCTGGGAGGCACTTGGGCTGAGACTCTGGCATCAGACACTGAGGTTGGGGAGGCATCGGCAGCTTCAGAGAGATGCATTAGGAAGCAGCCCCATGCTCCTCCAGACCGGAAGGGCAGTGGCATAGCAGGGAGGCAGCTCTGTCCTGGGAGCCGGGTTAAGGTCTAAGGCGCTTGGCTGGGAAGGTGCAGCAGGGAAGAGAAGGCATCCAAGCAGGACATGACACACTGATGGACTGGGTGGGGTCGTGTAGAGGTGGTGGAAATGGAGAAAGAGGGCTGCAAAGACTTTTGATTTTGTGGGGGGATTTTGTTTTCTTTTCTGTTTTGTTCTGTTTTTTTTTTTAATACCGGGAATCAAACTAAGACCTTGTACTTGCCAGGCAGGCACTTGTGCCACTGAGCTATATTCCCAGCTGTGGTTTTCTTTTCTGGTATTGAGGATTAGACCCAGACCTTTTGCATTGATCTACATCCTCAGCCCCACCCCACCTTTTTTTTTTTTTTTTTACTTTTTAATTTGAGACAGAGTCTCTCTGAGTCACTAAGATGTCCAGGTTGGGCTCAAACTTGGAATCCTCCTGCCTCAGCCTCCCAGGGGGCTGGGATTACAGGTGTGCACCTGGCTCAAGAGAGATCTGAAAGGGAGAGATCACTCACAGGCCTTGCTGGAGGAGAAGAAGAGAATCAGATAACTCAGGGCAGGGCCAATGCTAGGAGGCAGCTAGAAACAGTGCATAGATGCTGTTCTGTCCTCAGAATCTTCACTTTGACCCAGAAAGAGAGGAGATGAGCCCACAAAGTCTGGGAGCGAGGACTCCAGAGAGCACTGGAAGGTGAAATGAACCATATCAAGGGCTGCAGGGGCAGTTCAGTGTGGTATGGGGGCCACCAGTGAGCACCTCTCTGAGAAAGTGACATTGAAAATGAGGCCCAAAGAATGAGGAGCCAGCATCTGGGAGATAAGAGTCCAGGAGCCTGTTCAGCACGTGCAAAGGCCCTGAGGTTGAGATGAGCAGGAGGGGCCTGGTCTTTCCACATGTCTTCTTTGCTCTCTCAGAGTTTTGTCTTTGCTTTTTCTCTGGTTGACAAAGAGGGGTCTCATCTGTATACAGAAGCCCTGGAGCATGGAGGAAAGATTCCTTGCTCTATCCCAAGTTTCCTGGGCTTGCTCTGCTCTCTGATGGAGGGGTCTGTCTCCTGCAGGAGCTATCTCCACCTTGATGCTGATGCTGCCCCACCGTTATGGCTCCCCTGGACATCTCTCAACTCCAGACGCACTCAGGAAGTTCCCGGACAATTGCCTCTGTCTTAGTTACTTGCTCATCTCTGAGACACCATACCTGACACCAACAAGTCAGAGGAGGAAAGGTTGATTGGGGCTCATGGTTTGTAGAGGTTTCAGTCAACAGTCAGCCGGCTCCGAGGCAGGGAAGCATGTCAGAGGGGCAGAGAATAGCTCACGGCAGAATGGCAGGAACAGAGAGAGATCAACGGAGGAGGAGGGAGGTGGACCTTTCCAGGCCACGCCCCCTTGATACTCAGCTCCTCTATCAAGGCTTCACCTCCCAGTTAGACTCTCTTCAGTGGATTAATCCACTGATGAGTATCACACCCCCATGATCTGGTCGCCTCCCTGAGCCTTTGGGGACACCCAGTATAAAGCATAACCTTCCTCCAGGGCCTTTTCTTCCATTGTTCCCAGCCTTGGAGACGGCTGCTGCCCCTCCCAGCTGCTCCAAAGGAAGACCTGGGAACGACTCCCTCTCCCCACATCTAGGTGCTGTGGGCTCTTCCTTCTTACAGCTCTCCTGCCCACTACTGCCCACTCCAAACCATCCCAGCCATCCACATGTCCCCCCAGGTGCCCATGAAAGCCCCTCTCCACCATCCTCTGTCCACAGGGCACAGCAACCAAAGGAATCCTTGCAAATGGAAACCCACCCCATACACAGTGGCCAGGAAAGCATTTTGAGCAGCCCTTGCCCCAGGACCAAAAACAAACACAGCTAGCATTTGGGTGGGACCTCCAAAGTCTGACCCTGCCTGCCCTTAACCCCTCCTCACCATCTCTATACAAGATCCACTGTATCTTGCCATCCTTGCCTCCCACACCTGTCTTCTTCTGCACCTGTGGTCCCTCTGTCAGGGCCCATTTGGTGCCTGTAACATCCCTGCACCCCCCACACATACCCCACTGCTGTCCAGACACCCTCAATGCCACACCTAGGCTGCCATCCCACTGAACAACTAGAATGCTTGCTTAGTCCTGTCCCCCACCCTACAGTGCCCCAGCACAGAGGTCCCAGGACCCCAACAAGACTATGCCTGTCTCACTGGGGTAGTCTGGCACCTTGTGCCCAGCATCCAGTAGGGGACACATTGCTGAAAGCAGGAGAACATGAGTGGATTATTAATGAATGAATGGAATGATATCACGCAATACCCCATACCTCATGCACACTAGTTTAAGTGTTTAATGAGAGCAGCAAGGTCGACTTTAACCCAGCAGCATAGAGTCACCGCGTCTTCACACATCCCTGATGAATTCCCTCTGCCAGGGTGGACATTGGACATCACTGGTACAGCTTGGGAGCATTGCTGGCTCCCATGAAGGCTGCAGGGTCCCCACAGAGTGGCCCAGTGCATGGCCTGGCTTCCTGCTGTCCTGTCTTTGTTACCCCAGAGCCTGAGAAGACAGAGCTATCACAGGGCTCCTGGCTGGAGGTCAAAGCTTCCAGTCATCTTTGCCTGGAAGGTGGTACTGTGGGTCAGACCTGCACCAGAGAACCTAGGTCAGGAACACAGTCCTGTGTTATGGAGGAATGACATGGTGGCCAGAGTGGCCTGGATGAGCCAGACAAGTGAGTATGGGTGATGGGTTGTCTAAACAAGTGTGAGGTCAAGAAGGACCTGGGGCTCAGGAAGCATTAAATGCTGTAAGAGGGCCCAGTGCTTCACACAGACCTAGAGGTGGAGGTCAAGCCCAAACACAGGGGCCCCTCAGAAGGCTGGAGAGGGCTGTGCCTGGAGGAACTGGGAAAACATCTCAGAGGATGCAGGCTTGAGTGTGCCTGGAAGGATGGAGTGGGTCGGAGAGAGAGCAGGAACCTCCCAAGGATGCCACTGCTCCTTTCCTCGGAAAGAAGCGCTCAGAAGTCACAGGACCAACCATAAGGAGCACCACTGCTGAATGTCACACGGGGACGGACCATGTGACCTATCTCACACCCCCAAGGAGCCCAACTCCAGAGAAGCAAAGGTCACCCCATGCCCTTTGGGGTCAAAGGGCTTGCAGAGGTCACCTAGCACTCAATGGAACCAGAGCTCAAAGTGAAGCTGGTTTGACTCCCAGTCTATCCCCCTTCAGTGACATTTTCTATCTTTGGTTCTGATTATTCTGTGGCACAGAATAAAGAACTGGTAGTGGATGCTAAAAATACACACCTCTGAGTTGATTGACAGCACATGTTTAGCAATGTATGAACAGGGAACGAGTCTGTTTTTCCCAATAACTTCCACCAGCCCAGCACAGGGATAGGTGTGGTCTACTTCCAAGTGACAGGTGGCCCCTCTGTGGGGACAGGACTCTGCTCTGCAGGGCACAACCACCTGTCTGCTGACTTTACACACCAGTGTCCTCACCCAGCTGGTCCCTAGTGCTGGGGGCGGCCAGCTTCCAGCTCTTTTTTTTTGTGGTACTGGGGATCGAACTCAGGACCCTGCGCTTGCTAGGCAAGCGCTTATTCCACTGAGCTATATCCCCAGCCCTTCCAGCTCTTTATGTAACATCACATTCTGCTCTGGCACCCACTTCCCAACCTTCTGAAACTGGGGACTGTCCCCTATGGTGTGGCCTCTTTTGCTCCTCACTCCTGGCAAGCTTTGGAACAGGGGTATGGTTGTTCCCACTCAGTGAACTTCACTTCCTCTCTATACAGAGAACAGCACAGGAGCTATGAGCTAAGAATGGCTCTTATATTTTTTAATGGTTAAAAAAGTAATATTGGTGACACATGAAAAGTAGATGAAATGCACATTTAGGTGAGAACATTGTATCATGTATGATGCTTCCAAGCTATTAGGGAAGAGCTAAATATTTACAAGAGAGAGTCTATGGCCCATAAAGCTGAAAATAAAGTCCTATTTAGTAAATTCCAGAAAACACTTGCAGACCTCAAATCAAAACTACACTTCCCAGCCTCCCTTGCAGCTACACTGGCCACCAGCTCCAAGAAATGGAAGCAAGGTGAGAAATCACCTCTTACTTGCCTCTGCTCTCTCCTGCTTTTGGCAGAGCTGGGGCAGCTGTAACACTGAGCCTGCAACAAGACTCCAGAGCAATGAGGCAATGACTTGGGAAGCCAGGGTCACAGAACAACTGTGTCAGCACAGCTGCCCATCTGGGCATCCACCTTAGAACCATAAGGTAAGAAAGAAGGTAACTTTGGTCCTCTGTAAACCTTCCATCCTCACTTGGACTATTACTGATGTCTGCATCCAAGTAGGCACTGTTTGGCCAAATGTCTTACCTGCCAATCAATCCAAGAGGTCTTGTCTCCTGTGGAAGGCCTGCTTGACAGATGGATGCACCCTGTGAATGCGCCTTGGTGCTGTTCTAGACCGCCAGTAGGAGGACCACTCTCACCAGAATTCTTCTGTGTGCAAGGAAGAGAGAGGCTGCTGGCTCAACACAAGAGACTCAAAAATAGCAGCAGGTGCAAGACAGAGCATATCCTCATCAGAATCCCCCAGGAGAAGGCCGGGAGCAGCCAGGCAATACGTGAACCAGCTCAGGAGGCGGCGCTCTTCCAAGACCAGGAGTCTCTCTTGTAGTATCTATGCATCTTTCCATCCTCCTTTCTGCTCACTCGGAGCTGGTGACCATTCTATGTGCCCGGCCCCAAGTCAAGCTCATGGACTGCCCACTCTCAGACTCATCCTCCCCCTCACCTTTTCCAGGGCAGAAACCAGACTGGGCCAGCTGTGCATTTGGGCCAGGCCATAGGTTGGATAGTGAGTGCCTACTCTGGATCAACCCACTGAGGTCTTGGAGACCCTGCCGCTGTCCATACAGCACGCAGTGGGGCACAGGGGCTCCTTTGGCCAAGAAATCAGCCTGTTGAAGGGCTCAGACTCTGGCTGGATGGCTGGGCTCCTCTCTGCCAGCTATACGCACATGATCATGGGTGAGTTAGCGCGTTCTTTTCCACTTCTATGAAATAAGAATCACAATAAAAGCACCTGTCACTGAGGGCTGTCAAGAGGAAAAATGAATTAATGCGTGTAAAGCATTTAGCATAGCATCTCCTGATGCATAGTAAACTTCCAGGGCAGGTCAGCGATTAGAATTATTACAATCATTTTCTTTGAAGCAAGAAGGAAGGTTTGATTCCTTTGCTGTGAAATTTCTCACCATGTGCACAGTGAATGACTCAAGTCAGAGAGGGAGAGCACAGTGACTTGGTCCCAGATGCACCTACTTAAGGGGCCCAAGGTCCACCATCCATTTAAGACTTTTGTTCTCCACCACTGAGGATCATGCTGTCTGTGCCAGACCTGTGGCTGGGTCCTGCAGGTGCACTGGCCCCTGATTCTGATCATGCACAGGGAGGATAAAGCTCTGAGAGAGGATCAGCAGTTGCCCAGATCCACTCAGTGCAGGACTAACCCCACTTGCTGCATTTCCATCAACCTGGATGACACCAAGGGCCCATTGCCGCATCCTTCCTATTTAGAGACAAGACAAGATCCAGGTGCCACAGGATGCCCAGGGAGAAGGGTATGTGGGGTGATATGGACAGGTTAGAGGAGACCCAGAACTAGAAAAGGGAAGCGACTCTAGCTTGGGAGAAGTGCAAGAAGATCAGGACAGGGAGAGGATGCAGCCATGCACTTGATCAAACCTTTTCCACTAGGTTATCCAAATGTATGCAGCAAAATCTTTACCTAGCAAACAAAGTCCTGGCTTGGAGCAAGGCCAGCAGCCTGGGCACTTGTCCCAGATCTGTTTCCCTGTCCCTGTGTGATCTTGAGCTTGAGGCCCAGCTCCTGCCCCAGCCACAATAGCCACATGTGGTAGACCAGATGCCCCCAAGTCCCTCGCAACTTTGATCCTCCATGATGGGTTCCTAGTCTTTCTGGTTTTTTTGGAATAGACCCTGAACTTTGGCCACCCACAACTTCCATCTCAATCTGAGACCAGGGTATTTCACTCACCAATTTATTATATGCTTTAGAGTCATGTGGAAAAAAATAAAACTATTATCCTCCAAACCCCAGTAGGTCTCTTAATGACTACTCCGCTAATTAGTAGCAGCTGTTAATGAAGTGTGCAGGTACAAGCCTAGCCTCATCAATTAATCCATACATGCTCCTGGGCTGCAGTAATATTTAAAGGGGAAATCGATACCTGGCAGCTGGGCCTGGGGAGGTCAGTCCTGGTGGGCAGAGAAGGTGTAGCATTTCAAGGAATTTGTCACTAAAATAGCCAATGCCTAGAGCTCAGCCTGAAGGAACAAGAGCAGGGAGACAGGGACAGAGGCAGGCCTGCAGGGCATGGCAGAAGGGCTGGGAGGGCAGGGAGAACAGGAATCTTCTCCCCTGCAGGCAGGCAGAGAGCTCCACGCCAGCCCAGGGTTTACGGAACCAAACTTCCTGTCCAGTTCCTTCCAGTCCATTGTATCCAAAAATCTACTTATTCCTGCAGGGGGGACGCTCACTAGTATCCCTTTGTGGTAGATGTGGGCACTGAGGTTCCACTGTCTACCTGAGGACACCAAGCAAGTAAGAGAACAATGTCTCCCTACCCCTCACTGGCTAACCATCTCACAGCCTCCTCTCATTTCCTCCTGGAATCCTGGCACCAGCCTGATGGGGTGAGGATTATTGATCTGGCCTCTGGGAGACAGAAATACTGCAGCCCCGAGAGGCTTTTCCTGGGTGACAGAGCTGGTCACTGGCAAGGCTGGCACTGAACCCCACACAAACCAAGCCCATGCACTGAGCCCACCCGCCCAGGCTCCTGGGTAGTGATAATCTGATCTCTGCAGAACAAAAATTATGTGCACCCCCATGGTGCACTTTGTCTTGATACTTGGCCCCTGTGATGGTTCCCCATGGCTGCTGCAAGTACCTCAAATTTATGCACTGGACACAAGGGATATCTATCATTGCCCAGTTGCAGAAGTCAAGTCTGAAGCACTGTCACTGGCTAACACCACGGTGTACTGTGCTCCTTCCGGGGCCTCCTGGGGAGAACCTGTTCAGCTCCCTCTTCTGTCTTCTAGAAGCTGCCTGCATCCCTTGGTTAACAGCCCCTCCTCCATCTTCAAGCCAGCAGTCACATCCTTCCTGTCTCTGCTCCTACGTCATCTTCTTCCTCCCTGACTCCCCTCTTCTGCTTTCCTCTGATCCTATTGTAAAGACCTCTGGAATTAAACAGGGCACACACAGATAATCCAAGATAATCCTTCATCTCAAGAGTCTTAACTTAATCACATCTGCAAAGTCCCTTTCTCTCCAGAAGATAGTCACAGGTTCCAGAAATGAGAACGTGGCCATCTTTGGAGGGACATTCATGTGCCTCCCACACCCTCTCACTCTCTGCAGCCACATGCTCCTCCCTCCTGAGCACCTGCAGTCAGCAGCATTGGAGGAGAGACAAGACCACACTCAGGGCTTCAAATGCAGGAAATGTAATGCAGTGAGACGGGAGAATGGAGAAGCCAAACAGGGGCCCCTGAAGCAGGCTAGAAGTCGTCAGTAACAGCAGTGGCCTTTCTAACTGCCTGCCTCCGTGCACACAGACCCATGTGGGCAAGCTCAGGGTCTCCCTGAGCTCCTGTGACCTAACACCCAAGAAATGGCTGAGGCTGCGAGCCTCTGTCTGGTCCAGAATTCCTAGAAGAGGTTACAGGACTATGAGGCAGGGGGTAACACACAGCTCTTCAACAGCTGGAAGCCAGCTACTGCAACCGGCAGAGAAGAGAAGGGAGAGGGACAGACCCTTCCTTCACTGGTGAACCTAGCTCAGGGTCATGTGCAACTCACCAAATCCACTCTGTGACTTCAGCACACCACACCCAGAGGCCTCAGCCAGGGGCCATCCTGGGTAAGACACCTCTCACCCCTTCCACCCTATCAGCTGCAGGCTACATGGGGGAGGGAGGTGCTGGACTGGCTTCTTCCTCGATGACTCCCATCACTTGTCACCAGGTTCTGGTCATGCTATCTGTCCCCTATTCTTGTCCTCAGTGCCACAGCCTGGATAGACTCTTACCACTCCCTCTCTTGGCTCCTTTTGGCAGTCTCCTAAAGAGAGTGCCTGCTCTAGCCTCACCCCTAACCTGTTCTTTGCACCACTACCAGCGTTAGTTTTGCCCGAACAGACCCGAGCACATCATTCCCTTACCACAACCCTTTGTGGATTCCTGCCATGCCCAAGGACATTCAAGGCCTTCACAGTTGCTTGTACATGAATACATTCATGCATACACATGGAGGTGCACGTGTACCAGTGCACATACAAATGCACACACTTGTACACACAAGCACACACAAAAGCATAGACACAGGAATCCATATGAAATGAATGCATACACAGACATGGGAAGGGACATATGTATATTCCTGAATGTGCACACATACACACCATGACACAACTGCACACATACAGGATATACATATATAGCTGTGGCTTCCAGCTATTGAACAGGCCAGGATACACATATATGCACACACACACACCATTTGCACTTTACATTTGCAGCCTGGAGTGATCTCTGCTGGGCTTGTGAACAAGCTCACAGTCTTGTGGCTTTTTCAAATCCTGCGTAAATGTCAAGGCCCTTGCAACTGTGCCACCCCCCACCGCTCACCCACCACTGCTGCTAGCCTGTCCTGCTTCTTGTCTGTCTCCACCTGGTCTCCAACTGGCATTACCAGTTGTCCTGCCACAGATGTCTCCATACCTAGCTGTGACCTGCAGCGGGTAGAGACTTCTGGACTAGAAGACCTCTTCCGGGCTAGACTTCCTGGTCTAGCATGGACCTGGACAGGAAGCAGGAGTTCACATATCAACTCACTGTGTGCACCACAGGCATGATGAGAGGAAGCCACTGTGGCACTGATGGCCTCCACTGGCACTGAGGAGCAGCTGCATTTTCTACCGGGGCCCTCCCTCCTTTTGATATCCTTGGTCCCGGAGGGACCTGAGTAATTTAGAGGGCACAGAAAGCAGCCTGGATGTTTGGAGATCCGGAAAGGTTACCAGCATCGTAACACCCACGGCCATCAGGGGAGAAGGATACACACTTCTCAATCCATCTTTGAAAGATCTCATTTGAACCAAAGCTAAATCAAACACACATGCCCCCTTTTGCAATGTTTTACCTTTACCATCTGGTTCATCACGGGCACCATCACGACCAGAAACACACATGACAAGCCATGGTTGTCAGGAGACTCAGAGGAGGTGACCTGCTGGTATGGCCCTTCAGGATCATTGTTATCACGTTTTCCGGAGCTTTGAGCATCCTGTGGTAGCTCCCCCAACCTGTGAGCATCTCAAGGGCTCTGATGAATAGAGAGTGGGGAGAACTGCTTGACATCCTGCTACATGGCACGTAATTCAGGACCCATCAGTCCATCGCTCACTGATGTGCCTGGCACACATCAAGCCGCCTGGCTGCTGTAGTTCCTGAAAGGTCGAGGGTACAGGAGCAAACCGAACAGCAAGCTCCCTGCCCTGGGATTCCGGTGTGGGGAACAGGAAAAGCAGTAGTTGATATGTGGTGGGAAGATGGAGACAAATGTGACGCAGAACAACTGGCAGGGTCGGGGACAGGAAGGTGGGGTGGATGGAGGCTACAGTTTCATGACAGAAAGACCAAGAGGGTAAATTATTCCAAAGCCCAGCAAAGGCGCTTGCCCTGTGTGTCAGAGCTAAGAAGGGAAAGTAGAGCAACAGAGAACTGTAACGGCAGGCTCCAGCCCTGGAGAATAACAGGGGGAGGAAATATTACCCCACCCCTAGGGGAAGGCCCTGGAGAGCCCCCAAATGCCAGGCGGCACCCAACACTCAAGCCACAAAGGTCTGAACCCTTCCCTCCTAGAGCCTGTGCAGAAATGTCATCTTGAGTGAAGGGGAGGCCGTGTGCGTGTGTGCTCGAGTACATATAAACACACACACACACACACACACACACACACACACACACACAGACGGCTTTCTTCTCCAAGCTTCCATGCACCCCAGCATTGGCTCAGGTGCTCCCTGCCAGTCTCCTCCACACTCAAGCCAGTATCATCCCCACAAAATTGCCTCTGTCCAGGCCTCTGCCTGCTGAGTTCCCAGACTTGGGGACGCTGGTCACCTCCAACTCCACAACAAGGGACTTCTGGACAACTATCCAGCTGCCCCGACATGGGTATGTGTGCACTTTGAGACAGTGACATTTCCCAAATGGCCTTGGTGTCCCCCGTGATGCCTCAGAGGATGTGCACACAGACAGAGGCAAGGGAAGGCGTGGAACGAGGTCCAGGCTGCCAGGACGCTCTTCTTCACCCTCTCCTGGCCAGGCACGATACACGACTGCTTCTCAAGGGGCGGCTTGTCCAGGAAGAGGTAGAGCTGGGTGCCCACAGAGCTCTGGGTGACTGCAGACTTCTCTCCACTCTCCCCACTGACGGGTCAGATGAGGCGCTCAGTAGACGCATGATGAGCAGGAGGGGCTGAACAAGGACGTGTGCCCACCGTCCCAAGCCTGATCCCAGATGTCCTCCACACCCTCCCCCTCCCACAAGGCACACCAGACCGGTCTGGGCTCTGAGCTGGCCCACTGTCTTGCCTTTAAGAAAAAGACATCTTCAAGAAGGGTCTGTGTCCAACCAATGACCAGACCTCTTAAACACAGTCTTCCAGGGAACTTTCTAAAACCTTCCTCCAACCCTGCAAATGGGGACCAGATGGGAGAGTCTGAGGGTTTCTTGCTGATTATTTAGAATCAGCTGGTACCAAGTCTAAGGGGCAGCCCTCTACTGACATGGAGAGGAGGGGACTTACTAGATGGCAGACGAGGCCCAGGCCCAGGCCCCAGCCCTAGGCCCTCCGCTCTCCCAGCCCCCCACACTCACACACTCAGCCTGCAGTGAGGAGGTTCACCGGGACGGCCATCCCCACCCCAGGCTGGAATGGCTGGAATGGACGCGGAGCGCTGCGAGCACCGAGGGAAGGGTGGGGCGGGCTGCTCTTTTGTCAGGTTTCGTCACGAGGCCCGGGGCGGGCGCTCGCTCGCTCGCTGAGCAAATCAGACCAGTGCTGTCATTGCACCAGAAACGGGTCACAATTATGTTAATAGAAGGCATTCAAATTTCTCCCCTATCTGAAGGGGAACGCGAGGAGGAATTAACTCTCACAGTGGTGATGTGGATTTGATTGCTGAGGATTTGGGAGAAATCAGCCCCAGCCTGGAGTGCGTACCCCATCCCCACCCCTCTCCCCTCTCCCTGAGATTCTCCAGCCTCACCGGTGCCTCCTCTGAGCTGGCTCTGCAGAGCCAGCAGAGCACAGGCAGAGAGGAAAGCAGTTAGCAGAGCTAATGAGCCTCTGTATATGCCACCCAGTTTCCAGTACTCTGTTATAAGCACAGAAAGTGGACTAAGGAACGGGGTGACTGCTCACTCCCCTCCCTGCTGGGCACCTCAACCTCCTTGCTGTGAAATGCAGAAGATGCAAGCAGCTCCCCGCAGATGGCTGGGAAGGTTGCCCTCCCACTCCTCTAGCCTCAGAGCAGGTTGGGCGCTGGGTACCACTTCCATGGGACATGAGGGCAGCTGAAGAAGAAGCAGGGCAGTGGTTTCGTCTTCAGCACCCACCACCAAGTTCGCCCAGGCTCATTAATACAACATAGCAACTCATCAAATGTTCTGTCAATTCTGCGCATCTGGAATCCACCCAGGCTGGAAGCCCCACACCCCATGGGCTCCTGCTCAAGCTTCCCACTCCCTCCCTCCCTGCCTGCCTAGCGATGATTCTGATCATGTGACACTGGGGACTCAGCTTCTGTGCGACACTGTGCAAAGTTCTGGGGATACAATATGAGCCCAGCAGCCTGTGCCTGGACCTCCTGATGCCCACAGTCTTACAGGAGGTCCTGCTGGCCACCTGGAGGCACCACACAGCTGACAGGTGCTCTGACAGGGATGTATAGAGCACAGGAGAGGGTCAGGAGGCTGGAGAGGAAGGAACAGCCCTTTGTAATGGATCTAGGCCAGGCAGGATGAGCATCTGGCAGATCCTGACAGCCAGAGAACCTGCAAGTCCAGTGAGCCCAGTGATTGGGTCACATCAGCCTCTTAGGCTACTTCTAGCTCAGAATTGCTCCCAAGAGTTTTGTAGAGTTTGAAAGCAGTGACATAACCAGATGTGTGATGGAGAGAAAGTTTTTTTTCTGGCTACAGAGAAGAAAAGAGATGAAGGAGTGCTGCAGAGGAGCCCAGGAGTCAAGAAGCCGGCTCCAAGACCGTCACGGGTGAAGACAAAGAGGAAAACAGGATGGTGATAGAAAGGGGTCCAGAAGAAGAGTGTAGGTGGAACCAGCTGTGTCCAGGGTACACCCCTGCAGTCCCAGCTCCTCAGAAAGTTGAGGCAGGAGGACTGCCAGCCTCTGGGCAATTTAATGAGAATCCATCTCAAATCAAAAAATAAGTCTGGGAAATGGCTCACTGATAGAGAGCCTGCCTAGGGTGCATGAAGCCGAGGGTTTAATACCTTAGTAGGAGAGCAGGAAGTAAAAACCATTAAGATGTGTTATGTACATGGACCAACTCCCCATGATGAATCCAATCCTTTTGAGCTGCAAGCATGTACCAATAAAATTTTTGAAATAAAAAATAAACTGGTAAAGTTAGTTGCTAAATGTATCACTTTGTGGTATCCCAGGTACCCCTATTCTCTACACCCTTGTTGACAGACATGAGTGTTATTTGGATTAGGATTGAACAGATTCCTGGGATACTTATGTAATTTTTCCTCCATATGTTTACTAAAAACTAATCTGCCTTTAAGATATTAAAGAAAGCATTGATCTCCAAAAAGAGAGGAAGAGAAAAGGAAAGGAAGAGGGAGGGAATAAAGGAGGCAGAACCTCTAATAGGCGGGAATGAGTAACCACGAGGAATGGTAGAGAGCTAGAGGCAGAGACACTTGCTGATGGTAATTGGGCACTTCCTGTGTGCCAGCTACTGTGATAAGCATTTAGTACATGGCCTCATTTGATCCTACTACAGCTCTGTGGTCCAGATCCTGCCTTTACATCCATTTACATATGTGGACTCTGAGGCTCACAAAGGTCAGCCAATCCTGACTTCCGCCAGGACCAAGGGCCCTCAAAGGGTAGGACCAGGATGATCCAAGGGTTCCAGGGACCAGGTGGTTTGGGAGCCCTTGACCTGAGAGGGGCCAATAGAGGAGGTGGAATCCAGAGAAGCAGCAAGAGGTTGGGCAAGGCAGGTCTGGGGACCTGGAGCACAAGGCAGCCATGAGCAGTGGGCAGGGTGGGGCTAAGGCTCCAGGGTTCAGAAAGGTCTGTTTGGGAGACTGTGCCTGCAGAAAAGAACCTGCGGAAACAGACCAAGGACAAGGTCTTCCAGGAAGTGTGTACAGAACAAGAAGCGAGAAGGCCATGTTGCACAGCTTGAAAACATCCCTGTAGAGGGGGTGGGCAGAGAAGGGCCGGGGAGGAAAGGGTTAGCAGCTGACCTGCCATACATTCTCCACTCTCACCGAAGACACCTTGGCAAGGCAGAAAGTGACCTGGTCAAATCCTCTCATAATCCTGCTAGTGACAGAGCCCCTGGCAAGCCCCCTAATGATGCTGGGGAGCAGAAGAGCTCTTATCTGTGGAATGCTTTTAGCAGCATGGACCCTGTCTGCCCAGGGCTGCTATGATAAACAAACCTGGGACCTATGGATTTATGGGGGTGGCTGCCTGGAAGTGTTATCCAAGCTGTGCAACTATCACAGAGCAGGGTGGAGAGTTTCATGACCAAAATAGCTCCCTTTTTAAGAAGGAAACTTCTCACACATTGTGTAGAGACCCCTGCTGATAGACCTGGGTTGAAAATAGCCTAAGTCTGCCAAAATGTCCTCAGGACCTGTGTCATAGTTCCAGAATTTGCACTTGACCTGTGCCTTTTGATTTTCATTTCAATTATTAGTGAAGATTGACATACTGGATATGACCTCTAATTCTTATGAATCTGATTCAACTTTGTGACCCTTTGTATTTTACCTCAAGGACACAAATTTAACCAAACTGGGCCATGGTCCTTGGAATCTTCCACCCAGCCCTGGGACTGAGCCAGGTGGTAGCAGTCGCTCCTGGGTCTTGCAGAGCTGGCGGTGGAGAGGACCACAGAAGGCCTTGTGTGGTGGCCTCCAGGGTGGACTTGCCTCAGGTAGAGCTAACAGGACACCACTGAAGGCCTGAATGGGGTAGAGGGACAAGGTCACACTGCGACTCTGGAGAGGCCCTGTGGTTACTGCGCAGAAAATGGTGGCAGAAAGTAAGCTTGGAGGGAAATAAGTCAAGGAAGAATTCATCCTGGAGGAAAATGGCAGGGCACTGGACTGCTGTGCAGTGGGAATGAAGATCAGCTGGTAGACGGAAGACCTATTTGGGACTTAGAGTGTGGAGGACCAAGGATTGATTGGGTTTTCGATAGGGACCAATGCTAAGGAGGAAGCTAAGGTTTCTCACTTGGATAGTTGGGTGGGTAATGGTGTCAGTCACAGAGAAGGACAGGAGAGCATAGAGAAGATAAGAGGTTTATGCCCTGGCAGAGATGTCTGTAGGGAGATCATGTTTGTTTCTGAAGCTCAAGAGCATTGGCAGGGCTGGGGATAAACAGCAGAGTCTATGTGGTACCTGTTGGCTTAGGCCAGATGAGATAGCAAAAGAAATAGGCATGAGGAAGATGAGCAGGCCTGAGCCAAGGACCACCAACAATTGTGGCAAGATTTCCCCACATGTGGTCCAAAGAACACTGTGCATGATAGAACCAGGAAGATTTGTAAAATGCAAGCTCCCAGGCCTTCATGAACATCAAATCAAAATGCACGAGATGTGGGGCCAGACAATCTGATATGCATGTTTAAAAGTACCCTGGATGATTCTTAGTGACCTCAAACTTTGGCAAACATTGATGTAAAGCACAGGTAGAGGGAGAATATTCTCAAAAGAGATTGAGAATGAAGAGAAGAACTGAAAAAGTCTGCATAATTCAATGTCATGGAAACCAAGAACAGAGATTTTATGGAAGAGAAGTACTTGCAAGTTTGAGCAAGGTAAGGACTGAGAAGAGAGGTTCCCTTGGATTTGGCAACAGGCAGTGATTCAGAGCAGTCCGGGAAGAAGATGAGCAGAAGGCTTTTTGGCACAGACTGAGGGCTGAGAGGTAAGGAAGATGGGAAGGAGGGTGTGGACCATTTTTACAGTTTGTGAATGAGGAGGAGAATGGTGAGACGGAAGCTGGAAATAGGCGTGGGGAACTGGAAGGAAAGAACCCCACCACAGGTGTACAGAGGATGCACAGATAACGCCATGCTGATGTGAATGAAGTCAGAGCAAGGAGAGGGGCAATCCTTACAGTGAGGCAAGGAAGACAGGAGCAAGTTATAGGCCAGGAAGCAAGTGGTACATTCACCTTGGTTGAGAAGAGCCCGGTGAGACAGGACACAGTGGCAGGCAATGTCTGCATATGGAGTTTTGGTAGCAAGAGACAAGGGTCCTCAATGACTGTCTTCTGTTTTCTCCACAAAGCTGCAAGAGGTTAAAAGAATGAGCAAGGCAGATTCAGTAAGCACTGGAGAAAAGAAAAGTGACAGACAGGAGGCCATGCCAATGAAACCTCATTTCCACAGTGAGATTATTTGGACTCCAACTGCATCATGCACTGGAGGTGATTTGCCCAGGTCAGCAGAACCTACCCAGAGGGTTGTCCTGCTTCCTGCAATCACCACCCTGTGCCCTTCTAAGTCTCATAAAGTCACGAACCTTGTAGCAACTGGACCTTTGCTTGTCCATCTGTCCCCCAGAAGGGGCTCCATGGGTGAACACCACGCATGACCAGCAGTAGCTGGCAGGAGCCAAGGCAGAGCAGGCTCCTGGGTGCCCAAGGGTGGGGAGCTGTTTCTATGCTCAGCCCTCACCACTCAGAAATGTTTCAAGAGCAACTCAACAGCAAAGGGGGTCATCCTGGACCATTCATGGCCAGCAGAGGTCATGACACCCACGTCTGTCCATCCTGGAAGGTCTCTAACCTCTGGATGCTCTGTCTGGGTTGGCCTCCCAGCCTTGCTTTCCCTGTGCTATGTTCATCCTTGGGGGCACTCTCCCCACCTAGTGGGCCCAGAAGCTCCAGGTTGACAACATCCCAACTCCAAGTCTTGGGAGTTGTGTCCTCTGTGCAACCCCTCACTCACCCATCACTGCAGACCCGTCCCTGGCCTGTTGCCAGAGGCACCTGACACTCTGACTGGCCAGGCCCAGGTCACATGCCCCTGTTGGCATTGCTCCATCCACTCCATGCCCACTCAGAGGGTGGATAGAGTAGATCCCCAAGGAAAATGGCACTCTGCTGCCAGAAAAGGAAGGTGACAGCTAGGCAGGCGATAGATGCCTCCCATCATCACAAAGACCCTGACTGGGCCCAAGGGAGAGCAGAAACAGAGATCTCTGGGCCCAAGGACACACCCTAGGAGCCCACTCCTCCCTTTATGACTGAAGTGGATTCAATGGGCACCTGTAGGCTACACCTGTCAACAGAAGGGGCCCCAAGGGTTCAGGGTTGGGGTTTCCACTGGAGAAGAAAGCACAGGAAGAGGAAGATGATGGAAGAGAGCTATTCCCTGGGGTTCTGGTCCCACTAAACAGTAGAGCAAAAAAGACTGGATTTGTCAGCACGCACCATCACAAGAAAGATACCCAAGTGGGAGCCTTCGCAGGCGAAGGAGAAAAGGAGTTGGGGATAAAGCATGTCTGTGGGCAGGAAAGGTGATTAGAACAGCTGGAGAAAGGAGGCAGGGTTGTGGGTGTAGCCCCTTCAGAATGATGAAAATAGAAACCTGTTCTGAGACCCCACTGGCTCTCGGCAGGAACTGAATGTCTCCAATTGCACACCTGGACTTCTAATCAACTCCCCTCCCGGCTGGTTAATAGCAGAGCACAGATGGGAGAGACTGACAGCTAGGAAAGCTAGTCCAGCACTGCGACAGTCAGCTTCCCCTCTGGGGATAGCCCTGGCCCATTCACAAAGCCTGCCCCCTCACAGTCCCCAGCTCCAGGGACCTCACCACCCACAGCTGCAAGCCCACCATGCCTTATGTGCTGGATCTGCATTTCCTAAAGGGTGATCTCATCTCCTGGACAGTGTCAAAAGACCAGTTCAGAACCACAGGGGGCCACATTCAGATGTCTGGGCCCACCCTGCACATTCTCACTTGCAGGGCTGGGGTGGGTCCAAGCATTTGATTCTTCAATAGGCTGCTCGGGAGAGTCTGCAGTAAATCCCATTGGAAGACCTCTGCTGTGGAGTCACATGGATCACTAAAGGCGAAGGGAAACTACCATGCAATAACAGCAATCAACTAGAACCAGGACAGCACTCTATGTTACACAGGCCCACTCTAGCTGGTGCTGCTTGTTATAAATAAAGCTTTATTGGAACAGACCACACCAACTTGACATGCTCTCTATGGCTGCTTTTGCAATATTGTGGCACAAGCCACATTGCCCACAAAGAAAAAATGTTTATATTCAGGTATTTTCTATAGAAACTTAGCATTAGCAGGTAAGCCCTGAGCCCCAAAAACATGTCTTGTGGTAGAAGATTAGAGCCAGAAGACCCTGCTTCTGCTTTTCTTGCTCTGTGCAGCCATGTGCATCTCCCCGCTATTTGGAATGAATAGAAGGCATCTGTTCTCTCACCTGCTCAGAACCCAATCTCCTTCTGGAAATAACTTCTTAGGGTGGGAAACCCCTCACCTCTTTGGAGGAACTGTCAATCAGAATATACTGATCCCTCTTTGGTCATGTGACCCAGACTAAGCCAATCCCTACTCTCTGCCTGAAATCTGAATCTGGATCTAAAAAGAGCCCCATTGGCCACCATTCTCTCTCCCCCCTACACACAAGGCCTAAGGGAAGACTGCCCTAGAACCAGCTCCTCAGCCTTCTCTGGGAGGCTACTGGTAACCCTGTCTTCTCCCAAAATAACCTTTCCATGGGAAATTAGTTATGTTAATTACGCTATAACTAGTTATACCCCAAAATGCCCAGCTGTCAAGTGTGAGGGTTGGAGCACACCATGGGTCAGCCCACTTCACAGGTGGGCACCTGGCTCCAGAGAGTGTAAGTGACCACGGGATAAGAATGCCGACCCTGTTCCTCTTCCTCCACCTCTTCTTAACCCAGTGTCACCAGTCCATCCCAGCAGTCACTCAAAGTCAATAGCATCAGACAGTGTGAATCCCAAAATATGGGAATCATATGCGAGATTAATAAATACCTCACCAGGCACCCTCCTCGCACCGAGAGAAATAATGATAAGGCTCTGGAAAGAACACTCCCCGGTGAGAGCTGTGTGTGTTCTGTAATATCAAGAATTAAGAAGCGTCAAAAGATCAAGTGGGAGGAACATTAAATATGAATGGGATGAAAGACACATTTCTGTGCACGGAATAATGACTTTAATGAGTCTCTGCCTCCGAGTCCTCTTGTCATAAAGTACGAGAGCTGGGAAGGGATCCGAGAAGGGAGCAGAGACAGTAGGGAGCTCTGTGTGTGACAGCAACTTCAGCAGGTGGGCAGAGGAGGCAGAAGCAAAAGCAGAAAGAACTGACAGTGTGCGCCCTGACCTTGAAAAGCCACCACTCCCAGGAGCGCCCCTAAGCTCCATAGACTTCCCACCCTGCAAGATGCCCCAGGCCTGTCCCAGCCCACCTGGCCATCTGGCTGGCAGAGCACCTCTGCTGACCTATCACCTTGGATATCTGATGGAGAACCTGTAGTGCTGAGTTTGCCCACAGGCCCAGAGCACCTGCACAAACGCATCCTTCCCAAACTCATGGACTGAAATGCAAACCCATAACATCATAGTAGGAGGAGGTGGGGAGGTCTTTGGAAGGTGATTAAGTCACAAGGGTGGAGCCTTCCTGAATGGCATTGGTGCCCCTGTTAAAAAAGAAAACACCAGAGAGATGGCTCACCCCTTCTACCAAGCAAAGACAGCAAGAAGGAATCATCTATGGACCAAAAAGTGGGCCCTCAGCAGACACTGAATCTCCCAGTACCTACATCTTGGACTTCTAGCTTCCAGAACTGTGAGGAATACATTTCAGCTGTTGAGAAGCCGCCCAGTCAATGATATTTCCTTATAGAAACCCACATGGACTTAGACTATGTACAAAGACATGGCATGAGCCTTAAAGGCAGACAGAACATGGCTACCAATCCTAGGCTGTCACCTCCACTGTGAGGCTCTGAGCAGTGGACCTAATGTCTCTTAAACTCAAGCTCATCACCTGTGTGGTGGGTTTCTGCATCTGCCTGACACCCCTAGTGGAGGAAGTGACACCCACAAGCCTCTTAGGGGAGTAACCAAGAGGTTGTCTGCATGGTTTAGATCTAAAATGCTCCCCCGCCAGTCTCATGTGTGTGGAACGGGACTGAATCGTGCGGGTGCTATTCCCATCAGTGGATTCTTGTGCCAGGTTCACAGCAGTCCTGGAACCGGGATCAGGGCAGGTTTCTGTCCCTAGAGGGCAGAGAAAGCTGTGGTGTCAGGACAGTGGAAAGGAAAGATATCTCTGTCCATTGTCCCCCTGGAAAATGTTTAGGTTAGACCAGTGCAAGGCTCACCAAGGGCACAGGTTGCAGTGACCTGTAACAGGTGCCTCTCCATCTCAACCTCCACTTCCATGGTCTGGCTGGCTCCTTCCAACGTATTTTGTGCTTGAGCATTGCCTGCTGCATAATCAGCATCCCCTAGAGGGATTGGTGCCACTTCAGGTAGTTCCGCAGACATAAATGATCCCCAAGAGGCAAAGAGAGATGGAAGATTGGACTTTGTTGGCATCTTCAGGCCAGCAGGCTGGGAAACCAGTAACTGTAATGACTGCAAGACTATCCCGGCACTTACAGTGAACCAAGTACTCCACGCATGGCAATTCATTCGGTCTTCACAGTTACCATGCAGACAGGTGGTGGTGCTCCTGTGCCCATCTACAGATAAAGAAACAAAGGCACAGAGAAGTGGAGTAACTTGTCCAAGTTCACATAGCTGTTAAGTGCTAGAGGTGGGATTCAAACCTAGGTCCTCTGGTTTTAAAACCCATGCTCCTAACTCTGAAGAACTTCATGGAAATAAGCCCATCAGAGAAAGGGCTGCTAGAAAAAAGCTGGGAGGTGAAGGCTGAACAGCCCCACCTGAGAAGGTAGCACAGCATAAAGTCAGAGGAGCCTTTCACGCCTTCCCAGATGCCATCCAGGACAGGCAGGACAGAGAATGGGGCTCTGGATAGAGACAGAGACCTTCCGGCTTTGTCATGTCTCAGACTGTTTTCATTGTCGTTCAATTTTTCCCTACAGCAATCAGCAGCAAAGCGATTAACTAGGAGGCCCTGCAGCTTGTCAAGGGGAGAGGCCATAGGGTAACCACAGCTGACCCAGCAGATGGCCATAGATGGCCACCTGCCACCAGGAGCTGGGACAGTTTGGTTTATGTTCCCAGATCCTGGCTTAGAATCTAGTATATAGTAGGGACTTAATATTTATTAAATGGATAAGAAAACAGTTAAGTACGAGCCAGTGTTTCCCAGACTTAGCACTGTTGGCCTTCAGGGCTGGATAACTCATTGCAATAGGGCTGCACTGAGCATCACAAGAAGATGTTTGCAATGTGTTTCCTCCCAGACATAACAAAAATATCTCCAGACATGGCCCAAATTGTCCCCAGTTAAGAAGCACTAAGATAAGCAAATATCCTTGGCCGGTACCACCAGTTGAAAGAAAGAAGCCAAATTCAAGTTGCAGGAGGGAATCTGAGCCGCAAAAAACAGGGGAGCGGGGAGAAAGAAGGTGGAACATCAGGAACAGTGCCCAGAGCCCTCAGATGAGTACTGATTTGGGGATACAGTTTGTTTCTGGGGGCCATGAGATGTGGGGTGATTTGCACTGACTTTAACACCCAGTATCAGGCAGGCAGGAAAAATGGAGGAAGATGGCATCCAAGGAAGAGAGGGAGGTAGACTCAGACAAGACCCCAGCATGGGACGAAAACAGCCCCAGGCTTAAGCCTGAGAACAGATTGGGCAGCAGAAAGCTCCACACAGCTCTCAACAAGAGACCCATTGACAGGTGGCCTTGCAACAGTGACCCTCTTGTGTCTTGGCTTTGAAGCCCGCCCTGTGAAATGTGGCCTCATGCCCAGGAGGCTCAGGATCAAGGTGGTCTTGGCACATCTTCTCGGAGGGATTAGCCAGTGACATTACAGCTACATGGTGGCCTCGTTATTATTACATACACACTCACCCTGCCTGAGCTTCAGAGCCTGATTTGATTATTCGTGAAAAACCATTTCCAACCAGACACAGAGCTGGGCTACAAGAGATAGTACTGACTCAGCCATTTTCCTATCCTAAGCATAAAAGGGTCTAAAAAGAATAATTTAAGCTTCTCTGGAGTGAGATCATTTAATGAATCTTCTCGATGCTAAGAGGTTTTATATGCCTTTTTAAAAACCCTTCCCCAAGCACAAGCCTATGATATTACCTTGGAGAGCAGAGAGATGAAGTGATACACGTATGCGTAACACATGGGGAGGAAAGAGGTGGTTTCCTTGGCAACGACATCCATGTTCTGGCTTCCCTCAGCTAAATTGGAATATATTGAAATATCTGCTTTGGGTGCCTCTTGCAAAGAGAAATGAGTGGTTTTCTCTTCAAGCACTCTCTGAACCACATGCCCACGGCTGGGGAGCAATGTTCTGCGAGTCTGTGGTGGCTGAATGGCTCAGGGCGGTCAGGAAGCTGGCATAAGTCCTAGGTCTTCTTCTGCAAACATGAGCCATCTCTGGCCTGAGCCAAGGGAAGAAGAAGGCAGCAAACAAAGGAGGCCCGACCGGCCTGGCTGCCACGCTAAGGCTCTGGCTCCCACTGTGTGTTCACTGATTTGCAGCTCCAAGCACAGCCAGCCCCAGACCTCAGCCTCCTAAATTCCGCACACAGTGCTCTCACAATGGACAGTGGTTCTCAGAAACGTGGAAGCCACCCAAAAAATGATCCTCTGATCTGATCTGCTCAAGTCCCTAGCAACAAGGAGGCAGCAACAGACCCCAAGCACACTGCCTGGTGCACAGTAGGATGCTGACACCTTGTTTGTGGGATTGGACTCATAGCCAGCAAATCATTACCTTCTGCAGGACTTAGCACAGGTTCCAAGAACCTCATAGCCTCCATGTCCTCCTCTGTAGAACGGAGATTGCACATGAACATCCTTCCTATAGGATAGCACTGGATGTTAAGTCTGGCACCAAGAGGTATTTGGTATGTTTTCTTCTTGCCACCAAAACCAAGTAGTGTTCTATTTATTTCTAACAGTTGAAATTTACAAAAAAGGAGAAAGGTCTTAGAGGGAGCAGGAACAACCTTACCCAAAAACCCCCACATCTTTGTTATTTGCATATTTTTGTTGTCTTGCAGAGCTGAGATGGCCCTGGCTGGGAAGGACTGGATAGGGAAGACAGAAGGACCAATACAGGTATAACTGGAGGCCATTCTGAGGGAGTGACCGGGAAACCCAGAGGAGCTGAGGTCTCACAGGTCAGGAGCAGAAAGTGCTGAAGAGGCCTGTGGGGGCTACTGTGCGACACAAGCCATAAGCAGGGTCCATAGAGGGGAGGCTAAGGTGGAAAGGTGGGGTCCCAGCAGGGAGCAGGAATGGGTGTGTGTCAGGGACATGATCTCTGGAACCAGTAGTGAGTGCGAAGTATGGCTGCCCCTCTAAAATTCATGCTGGAGTTTCACTGCCATTGTGTCAGTGTTGGGAGGTGGGGCCTTTAAGAAGCAATTAGTTTATTAACATGGATTAATGCCTTTCTCGGGGGAATGAGCTCATTCTTCCAAGAGTAGTTTTCAATAAAATAAGACCGATCCTTGGGGGTTTTTTCTCTCCCACATCCTCTCATCTTTCCATTTTCCTGCATGTTACGATATGGTTCCAAGTCATTGCTAGGTGCTGCTGCCCAAATGTGTACCTCCAGCCTCCACAATTGTGAACTAAATAAAATAATTTGTTTATAAGTTACTACACTTCAGGTATTCTGTGTTAGCAACAGAAAGTAGACTCAGACTCCAGGCAGTCTATTTAAATGCCCTCACAGCAGGGTCCCTACTGGTTTTTGTTCCAATATTTCCTACCTTTTGCTCTAGAAAGATCTCTCTGAGCCAGGTATGGTGGTGGATGCCTATAACTCTAGCACTCTGGTAGCTTGAGGCAAGAGGATCATGAGTTTGAGCCTTCTTTCCAGTACTTATGTGTGGGACATTGGGAAAAATCTGTATGAGCCTCACACTTGTAGCCTATAAAATGACACGCTTTCCTAAAGTCCTAGAATGTCAATGAGGATAAAACTAAAAGGCAACGAGCATGATGAGTAGAAAGACACCAGCTGTGTCTTAATGTCTTCTGCCTTTACATCTCTGGCCACCAGCAAAAGAGAGGTTAGCTACTTAGCTTAAAAGGCACAAATATAGGCCTTTCTCCCAGAGAAGGTAAGAAGAGAATTGAAAATACAGCAGTAAATAAAAAGCTCCTTTAAAAATTAAACCGCTGGTAAATGTCTGAGGAAAAATAAGTATGGTTGAATGGATATTTGGTCTCTAGACATTGAAATATACACTAAAGCTATAAAGATTAAAAGAGTATGGTACAGGTGAAGAAATTAGAAGAAAGAACAATGAATTGGACTTCATATATTTGAAATTTTAACATAAAATTTCATGTCCTTGTGGGAAATATGGACTATGCAATGAATTATAGTTTAAGAATAATTGACCAATGGGACAATTTGAACTCTATTCCTACCTCACATCATACTTCAAAATAAACTCTAGATCGGTTAAGTATGAAAATGAAAGATAAACCATGTTGAAGGAAAATATAAAGTAATATTCATATTATCTTTGAACTGCATATCTGTTATCTTGTTCACCCCATCCTACATCCTCTCATCCTGTCATATTTTTATGACTGTTGCTGTAGTAACCACCATGTAAGGTATGACTTGCCAATCTCTCAGGTATAGTGCCATATCTCCCCAACCCTAACACAGCTCTGAAGGACACCTGCAACCCATCCAGTCATTCTGGTGTGTACACAACCCTGTACCTCTAGGACAACCCTTGACCTTTAGGAGACAAAAAACAGGGGGTGTCCTTCTTCTATCTGAAGTATGTTCTACAGAACCCGGAAGGACTTCCTCAGGACTGAGCCCATCTCAAATTATCTTCCCACCTTCCCTGTTTTTCTCTTCCTGGTCTTCTGTCCCTCTTCTCTGGGATCACATCCCAAAATAAACTCCATACAAAGGCCTTTGACACTGGTTTTCCTTTGGAGACACCCAAGCTAAGATGGATTGGTGATGGATGGATTTAGTTTTAATTTAGTTTTCCCTAAGTGTGAAATTAAACTGTGAAAACTTAAAGACAAAGGCTAGTAGATGTGTTTCCTTTAAAATGAAAAATGTCTATACATCATAATGCTCCATAAGCCCCCACACACCTTTGCTGAAGCTGAGCTGATCCCTGGACAGCTTCAGCACCCTCTATGACAGTGCCCTTACCCCTCCCACACAGGCATGGGAACTAGACTGGGTCCCAGACAGCTTCAGGAGACTCCATAATAACACCCCACCTCCCCACACAATCATGGGGGCTAAACTGAGCCCCAGACTGCTTCAGAAACTTCACTGAACTGCCCTGGCCCCTCCCTGACTGATGTCAGAGCCAAACTGAGCCCCAGACAACTTTGGTGTCATAGGTCACCTTGCCCCCACCAATGGGGGAGCCAGGCTGGGCCCCTGACACTTTTGGGAGCCTTGGTGACCATGCCCCACCACTTCTGCATCTCTTGGGAGCCAGGCTGAGCCCTAGACAGCTTTGAAAACCTCAGTGAGCCATCCCCACCTCTCCCCAACCAGTGTGGGAGCCAAGCTGAGCCTGTGAAAGCATTGGGAGCATTGGCAACCCCACCCCACTCACACACACCATCACAGGAGCCGCACTGAACACTGGGGACCTTCAGGTCCTTGCCCTGGCACTCCCACACCAACATAGGAGTGAGGCTGAATTCCAGGGAACCTCCAGATCTTCGATGACAAAATCAAGGAATAAAATGCAATCTCAGACCTCCACCCCACCTAGAACAAGTCCAGGAGACATTGACACAGAAGAGCTTGGAAGTCATATACCTGAAATTTCTAAAATAATAGCAACTGAAGTAAAGAAACAACACCATCAGGCCATAGAAGTCATCAGATCAGAAATAATGGCTCAGATAAAAAAGAAATGACAACAATAATGAACGAATTGCTCAGCACATCTAAAGAAAACAGAATTTTAAAAAAGAGGAGCATAGAAAAATGATGGAAACTTTAAATGAACAATATATGAAAGAATTAAAATGCAGGAAATTAAAAATTCCATGAAAAGCTGACAGAACTGCATGAACAAAGCTCAAGATACACTTTGAAACCTTGAAGACAGCATTGCAGCTAACAATCATAAAAGAGAGAATCTCTTAAAACAAGGAACCAGGGAATAACAATTCAACAGTTGTGAGTTAGTGAAAAGAAAAACAATGTAAGATTAATAGGTGTCAATGAAACAGCAAGAGTCAACACAAATGACATAAAAAGACTATTTGCAGAAGTAAAAGCAGAAAATTTCCCAAGCATGGAAAAAGAATCTGACATGCAGTTAATTGAGGTATTTAGAATTCCAATTGGCCATAACCAAAACAAATCTACACCCAGACATATAATAATCAAGATCCCAGAAATTCAACAAAAGACCAGAATATTAAAAATTGCTAGAGAAAAGAAACAAATCACCTATAAAGGAAATCCCATCAAAATCACAGCAGATTTCTCAACACAAGCCATCAAGTCAAGAAGAGCTTGGAGTAAGGCATTTCAGGTCCTGAAAGAATACAACTTCCACCCCAGATTGATGTACCTGCAAAACTATCCTTCAAAATTAATGGTGAAATAAAATATTTCCATGGTAAAGAGCAACTGAAAAAAATCATGAGTGCCAAAACAACCCTACAAAGAGTACTAGAAGATAGTCTAGAAAGAGATAAAAATGACTACAATTTCAAGAACAATAATAGAAAGGAACCACCAAGCAGAGCAAGCAATTAAACAGGGAAAAAGGAGGAACCAACAGCAGGAAAATAACATGACAAAGATAAGCCAATACATATAAGTTATAACCATCAATGTAAATGGTCTCATTTCACCAGTTAAAAGAGGCAGACTGGCAGAATGAATCAAGAAACAAAATCCTTTGATATGATGAATACAAGAAACACATTTAACTCAAAAGGAAATTCATAGGTTGAAAATTAAAGAGTGGAAAACAATACTCCACATAACAGGAACCCAGAAAAAAGCGGGGCTAGCTACTCTGTTTGCAGACAATGTGAACTTCAACCAAGAATGATCAAAATAGATTTAAAAAGGTCAGTACATACTTGTTATGGGAAAACTGCAAAAGGAAGAGATAACAATCATAAATATATATGGACCAAATACAGGAGCACCCAAGTATATAAGACAAATTTTAACAGGTGTGAAAAATCAAATAAGGAATAACGCAATCATAACGGGGGACTTTAACACCTCATTATCACAGAGACAGATCAACTAGACAAAACATCAGCAATGAAATAATAGAACTAAATCAAACTTTTGAACAAGAGTGTTCCACCCAACAACATCAGAATACACATTCTTCTCAGGTGCACATGGGATGTTGTCTAAAAGAGCCCACATACTTTTGGGAAGATGGCGACCAGGTAAGCAGCAGAAAAAGACCCTCCTGGAGGATCACCATTCAGACACTGGATTATAGCAACATGAGAAAGATAACAAGGAGAGAGGCGGGTCCCCCGGTCCCAGGAAGGAATTGAAATGAGAACTGAAGCCATCAGAAAGAGCAAACAAGATCCCTCCCAGAGAAACAGCTTAGGCAGCCATCATGGTGCAGTTAGAGGAAAAGGAGAAGGAGAAAGAGGGAGTCGCCCCTCCCTACACACCCTCAGCCCGCTCCCTCATTCCTACACTCGCAGCTGCAGCTTTGGAAGACCATGCTTGCAGGAGCCTCCCGACTAAGCCTGAGGAGAGCAAAACTCCAAGAGCTGGGCCAAAACTGGAGCAGAGAAAGCACAGCCCAGAAAAGAAGCAACAGAAGTTGGGAAGTGCTGTCAAGACACAAGCTTGGGGCACTGACCCCAAGGGCAGAGTGCACGGCAACAGCTCAGCCCCAGCCTCTTCCACGGACTGTGCCAGCCAGGCCGTGCTCGGTCCTGCCCCAGCCAGGCCCCGCCCCACTCCGTTCACCTTGCCCGCAGTGGCAGCCCTGTCCTCACCCTCTGTTTGATCCCTCAGTGCATCCATCCACGTAGCGGCTCCACAGCACCTCCCACTTCAGACTTGAGTCGCCACCATGCTCAATACTGCTGCCAGGATCTAGAGCCCCGTGCCATGGAACCAGGCTTGGGAGGCAAGTGCTGCGGCCCCTCAGCGGGCCCTGCATTCCCACTGCGGTTCCACCACTGCCCTGAGGTTGCACTCCCTCAGCTGCTGCCCCCAGCGCCAGCCCTTTGAGCTCCTTGGCGTGTGACCCCAAAGAGGAGCAGCAGCCATGGATCAGTGAGAGTGCCCAGTGCAGTGACAGGCTGGAGGATCGAGGCTTGATAGAAAGCAGCACCCGTCTGAAGCCTCTTGAAGCCCAGAACTACAGAAAGAAAGCATTGTGGGTGTCTTGGTTCTCCATTAGTGACACGCTGGCCCTTACCATGGCTGCTTTCAGGAGATCTTTGGACATTTCTATTTAAATTGCTCTTAGAGGGACTTCTGGGAAGATCACGACTGGAGGCAGCAGAGAGGGGCCCCCCCAGAGGATCACCATTCAGACACTGGATTATAGCAGCATGGGAAAGACAAGAAGAGGAGAAACGGGTCCCCTGGTACCGGGAAGGATTGGAAATGAGAATTGAGGCCATCAGAAACAGAAAACAAGATGCCTCCCTGAGGAACAGCTCAGGTGACCACTGTAGTGCAGCTAGAGGAAGAGGAGGAGGAGAAAGAGGGAGTCATCGCTCCACACACACCCTCAGCACACTCCCTCATTCCTCTACTCACAGCTTCAGCTTCAGAAGCCTGTGCTCACAGGAGCCTCCCAACTTGGTCTTAGGGGACTGAAATTCCAAGAGCTGGGCCAAAACCAAAGCTGAGAAAGTGCAACCCAGCAAGGAAGCAGCGGCAGTTGGGAGGTGCTGTCAAACCCAGTTTAATGATGAAAGGGAACAGCCACTGGAGCAATGAGCCTGCTCTGCAGCGACCCGCCCACCACACCCAGCTACATGCCTGCCCCAAGGCTGTGGCCTGCTACCTCCTTCCTGGGAGAGCAACCACCAGCAGAGAGGAGGTGAGAGCAGCGGCAGTGACCCCAGGGCCATAGCAATTCCCAGGGACCCAGTTAATGAACAAATGGGAACTGGAGCACACCAGCAAGAGTGAGGTGCAGATGGAGATGAGACAGATGGCCCCCACGCCCGTCTCACTCCAACACCAAGCAAAAAGAATGAGCTGAATTACTGGGTGCCAGGTCTCATCCTGAACTCCCTCTGTGAGCACCTGAGACTCGACGCCCCTGGTGCCCAACATGTGTTCCAGACAGCAACAGGCTGAGACCATGGGCTTCAGGACCCACTCTAAACTACTACTATGAGCACCAAGAGGGACTTCATATCATTTGCAAATATGAACCATGTATGAACCCGTGGAGACAAGTTATACACAAAGCAGCAGTCCTGGAGATCAAGAGATGACACCATACTCTATATAGAAGACCTGAGAAACTCCTCCAATTTTCTCCTGAAACTAATAACTAAACTTAGTACACACTCTGGACCACCTCAGTGAGTATGGTTGGGGAAGACTTCACAACACTTCTGCCCAGCATTATAAGTACGCCCAATGACCAGCTGTGTAAGGGGTGGGAAGCCGTAGCACTGGAGATGGAGAGGTAGGAGGAGGCAAAGACCTGGAAGTAGGGTGCAGACCCAGACCTCTAGCTAGTTGGGGATAGCCTCCAAAGAGTCATAAGCAGCCTGGAGGGAGACGCTGGTGGCCTATGAGGGGACTCCAGGGACCTTGACAGGGAGTTCAGCAGCCTGTGGGGGAAGGGGACTCCCCACATGCTACATGAAAACCCTAAGGACCTGGACCAGGCCCCCGGGTGCACGACGATAGGGCGGAGCCTGACGATTGGCAGAAGCGACCCCACGGACTTGACCAGACCCCCTGAGGGCCTGAAGGGCTTGTCAGTGGAATGCTGATCATAGTGTGCCTGGGTACCTGCCTATGTACCATCCACCTAGTGCCACAGTAATTTGTGTACACCCATGTATGTTGCAGCATAATTTGAAGTAGCCATGTGTCTTCCCAACGTGAGAGCCCAAGGGAGTGAATAAAACTAAAAAGTTATTATCAAAGGGAAGATGACTGCTAGGGTGGGGGAACAACAGAGGTGAGGGTGGTGAAAATTGTTTGATCAATTATACGTGCCTTTATTTGTATAACTGAGTAACCAATTTAAAGATAACATTATGTAATACACCAACCATTGTTGATTCCCTACTGTCTCCTCTGTAATTTGGTATTTCCCTTATTGTTTTTGTGTTCTTTTGTCTTTAAAATAAACAAATTATAAAGTAAAATACAGTAGACCACATACTAGCACACAGAACATGCTTAAGTAAATGCAAAGAAATTGAAATTATCCTATGCATACTATCTGACCATACCATAATGAATTGGAAACTACTCACCAAAGAAGTCCCAAACACTCCATAAACACACGGAAATTAAAATACACTGTCCTTAACAAACAATGGGTCACAGATAAAATTAAAGAAGTAAACAATATTTACAATCAAATGAAAAATGCAGATACAACTTACAGGAACCTGAGGGACACAGTGAAAACAGTTCTCAGAGGGAAATTTATTACCATGAATTCCCACAGCAGGAAAACAGAATGAGCATAAATAAACAATCCTAGGCTGCACCTCAAGTTTCTAGAAAAATAAGAGCAAATCAAGCCCCAAGCCCAAGATTAGAGTGGAAATTAACGCAATGGAGACTAAGAAAACAATACAAAGAACTAATAAAGAGTTGGTTCTTTGAAAAAATAAACAAAATTGATAAACCCCTAGCCAATCTTATCCAAAAAAGGAAAGAAAAAACTCAAATTCATACAATAAGGAATGAAAAAGATGAAATCACTATAGATCCCATAGAAATTCAGAAGATTATCAATACCTATTTTGAAAACCTTTACTCTCATAGGATGGAAAACACAGAGGAAATGGACAGATTCCTAGATACATATGAATTACCAAAGCTGAATCAAGAAGATATAAAAATACTGAATAACTCAATATCAGTCAAAGAAATTGAAAATGTAATAAAAAAAAAACTTACCAACAAAGAAAAGCCCAGGTCCTGATGGATTCACAACTGAATTCCAGAAGAAGCTTAGAAAAGATTTCACACTAATTCTTCTCAAACTCTTTAATGAAATTGAAAGGGAAGGAATTCTCCCTAACTCATTCTTGGAGGCAAGTATTAAACTGATACCAAAATCAGAAAAAGACACAACCACAAAAGAGAACCAAAGGCCAATCTCCCTAATGAGTATAGATGCAAAAATTCTCAATAAAATACAGCAAACAGAATGCAGCAAATCATCAAGAATATTATACATCATGGCCAAGTGGGATTCATCCCAGAAATGCAGAGATGGTTAACAAATCAATTAATGTAATACACCATATCAATAGAGCCAAAGACAAAAATCACCTGGTCATCTCAATAGATGCAGAAAAAGCTGTTGATAAAGCCCAACACTTATTCATAATAAAAACCCTACAGAAAATAGGAATAGATAGTCTTTACCTCACTCTGATAAAAGTCATCTATGACAAACCAACAGTCAACATCATATTAAATAAACAAAACGTGAAAACTTTCACTTTAAAATCAGGAACAAGACAAGGATGTCCACTGTCACCACCCCTATTCAATATAGTTCTGGAAATATTAGCCAGAGCAATTAGACAAGAGAGGGAAATAAAAGAAATAAGGATAGTAAAGGAAGAAGTGAAATTATCATTATTCACAGATGACATGATACTCTACACAGCAGAACCCAAAAACTCTACGAAAAGGCTTATAGATTTAATAACAAAATTCAGTAGCATAGCTGGATACAAAGCTAACACTCAAAAGTCCATAGCATGATTGTGTACATGGCTTCAAGATTTCTACCTACTTTCTCTTCCAGTAGATGTTGTGTTTCCTTATTATTTAAATCTTTGATCCATTTTGACTTTAGTTTACTGTATGATGATAGACATGGGTCTAGTTTTTGTTTTCAGCATGTAGAGGGCCAGTGTTCCAGCCCCTATACACAAAAACAAACACACTGAGAGAGAAATTAGGGAAACCATATCTTTCATAATAGCATCTAAAAAATAAAATATTTAGGAATCAATCTAACAAAAGAAGTAAAACATCTATACAGAGAAAAATATAGTACTCTGAAAAAAGAGATCCAAGAGGATTTCAGAAAATGGAAAATATTCCTTGCTCATGGATAGGAAGAACCAACATTGTGAAAATGGGCATACTCCCAAAATTCAATGCAGTTGTACACATATGATAACTGCATTGCTGATGTCTGGTGGTTTATGGAGAAGAAAGCTTAAATTTTTTACCAATTTTGCATGCTCATATCTGGTGATCTGAACAACTAATTTAAGGACAGCAATATGCAATATAGCAACCACTGGTGAACTGCTACCTTCTTGTTTGATGAAGCTCTATATCATTTCTAATGTTTTTTATTATTTTTACTCTCTTTAATTGTTTGATCAATCTTGCATTATTATATCTGGTAATCTGAGCAACCTCATTGAAGATAACAGTATGTAATATAACAACCACTGTTAATTCCTATTATTTTGTTTTGAATCCCTTTGTCTTGGTTACTTTTTTCTCATTGCTGAGACAAAATACCCAACACCCAAAGTTAAGGAAGGTTTATTTAGCTTACAGTTTGTGGAGGTTTCAGTCCATACTTGACTAGTTCTGAGGCAGAGTGGCACGTGGCAGAGGGCAAATGTTCATGGCAGCAGAGCACAGCAAAAACAACCAGAGCAAAAGGGAGAAATGGCAGCAAAGCAGCCTCTTTCCTTCCCTTACATTGTAAACAGGCTACCCCCACCCAGGGGGCGTGTAGCACTTGCATAATCTCCATGCCCTCCTCTTCCACAGGCTCAGGATGTATACAAAGTAAGCACCCTGGGTAAGTGCTGAGATATTCAGCCAAGCCTCTAGACTCTCCAAGTTGACACAATGTATCAACCATAACACCCTGTATCATTTTTATTGTTTTTGCTTTGTTTTGTTTTTTCTATGTTGTTGTTATTTTATTATATTATTTTATTCTCTTTATAAAAAGTACACCATATACACTCTCCCTTTCCCTTCCAGAACAATTTAGGCTAAATACCATTAGCTGAGGCCAAGAAAACTGCCAAACATGCAAGATTGCACAGGAGCCAGAGCAGAAGTTGGGGCACTGTGGGTTGTCAAAGACTAAGAGGGGCAAAGGGGTAACAGGCGGTACGTGTGGATGTTAGAGCTCAAGGTAGTAAGAAAGCATTTGAAGTGCGAGCGACAGTGTCACAGCCTGTGATGTGACCATGAAAGGGGGTGATCCACGACGGGGTGTTGGAGCATGACTGGGTGAGATAGCCATGTACACTTGGGAGGGGAGTAGGGCTACATACGAGATTTTTTTTTTTATTTTAAGAATAAAGGAAGAAAACATTAACAAACAGACATCCATTTGCAAAATAGCGTAAGAATACATACAAGATTTTGATCAAATAACTGAATACAATTATATATGACATGATGGAAACCAAATCCCTCACTGTCACAGTGGACGGTTATATCAACAGAAAAGGGAAAACCTAGAACATAACTTACGGGGTGTTGGTATGGTTTTAATATGATATGTGCCCCCAAAACTCATGCTGACATTTTTGTTACCATTGTGGCAGTGTTGGGAGGTGATTATGTTGTTTGAGGAATTAGTGCAAATCTCAAGGGACTAGACTAATTACCCCAAAAGCAGGTTGTTATAAAGCAATTCTGCCTACCATGTTTTCCTCTTTTGCACATACTGATATACCCTTCCACTTTCTGTCATGCATTGGGGCACCACAAGGTCATCACCAGAAGACAAAAGAGCCTGGCACCATGTTCTTGGACTTACCAACTTCCAGAGTCTTGGGCCAAAATAAACCTCTTTTTTTCATCACCCAATCTCAGGTATTTTGTAATAGCAACAGAAAACAAAGACATATGTGACCAGAACTACAGGAACTAGTATGAGCTATGACATCCACCATCTCCTCATTTTTAGCCTGGCCCTTGGCCCCTCTTACATGGTTGCCAGTCTTGCACACAGAGAGATATATGGCTAACACCTAAAAATGTCTTACAAATTTACTCCACAATGATAGCATTAAAATTAATCAAATATCATATAAGATATATACAGTGAATATAGATGTATATATAAATATATGCTTCTGTTTGTGTGTCCTCTGAGAGAAGCTCAGATCCATGACACCCAGTAGCAATGAGCATACCTAGGGCCTAGACCTTGGCTTCTAAACAAGAAAGCAGAGCCCCACAGAGAAATCGGTGAGGAGTTCCTTTTGATTATCAAAAACAAAGTGCTCAGCAAGTGAAGGAAAAAAATCAAAAGAATACAGAGACTAACTTGAAATGATACCAATGGGCCAGATCTAAAGAGCATGAGCATCAAAATCAATGAGATAATAACATCTTATAATGCATTGACCCAATATAAATCCAGGGGTTAATAGACATTAAAATATACAAATGAGCAAATTGAAAGTTTGAGAGGGGGGACAAAGTACTTACACTGTTTTAGTCACTTTCTTCATTGTTGGAACAAAATACCTGACTCTTAACAACTTAAAGGAGGAGAGATTTATCTGGGCTCACAGTTGGTAAAGATTTAAGGACATAGACAGTTGGCTTCAAGGCAGGGAGATGTGGCACAGGGTTATGGCAGAGGAGAGCTGCTCATGGAATGGCACCCAGGAAACAGAGTGAAAGAAGGAGCCAGGGAGGGAGATAAACCCTCCCAGGCCACACCTGCGCTGATCTGCCTCTTCTGACCAGGTCCTACCTCCTAACAGCAAGTCAGTATAAGACCCGAAATCAAATCGCCTTCCAGAAGTGCTGCTTACGAGTGCATGAGGCACTTAGAGGACATCTAGATATAAATCACATTTCATTCCTAGCCCCACAAAATTCACATTCATCCCTTTATGTAAAATGCATCTCACCCAATTCTAGAAGTTGCTAATGTCCTAACAGTTTCAGCATTTCTAAAAAGTCCAAGTGCAAATTCTCGTCTGAGACTTAAGGCAAACTCTTAGTTCTGAACACCTGTAAAAATCATAAAGAAAGTTAAACACTGCCAGCATCAATGGCACAGGGTACACATTCTCATTATTTACACAGTCTCAGAGTTCTCCATAAAAAATTTTGTTATCTATACACAGAAAAAAAATAACTTTACAGTGAAGAAACCAGCGGAAAATTCATTTGAAACTCTATCAAGTAATCAAAGTTTCACCCATTAGTAATAAGAAAAATCTAAATTATATGTGATCTGATGGGCTAGAACAAGAATTTTGTTTAACTTCTGATGTCCCTGCTAAATATGGAGGAGCTGAAGTGGGTCATGAAGAAAAACACACTGGTGGATATTCAATAGAAGAATTGGCCTATGCCCTTCAAACGTGTCAAGGTCATGGAAGTCAAAGACAGACTGAGGAAACCACCTCAGGTGAAGACTATAGAGACATAAACTAAATGTAACATGTGATTCTGAACTGGAACATTTTGTTACCAGGATAATTGGCAAAGGTTGAATGGTGTTTGATGAATAGCTAGTGTCCATGTACAAGGTCAGTTTCCTGATTTTAACTGTGGCTTTGCGGTTGTGTGGGAGAATAGCCTTGCTTGAGGAAATATATTCTACAGTAACCAGAGGTAATATGTCATCAGGTCAGGAACTTACTCTTGATGAGTGGATCTATGGGAAAAATAATCTATAAATTTGAGATTTCAAAATAAAAGTAAAAACAAAAACATATCAAAATGTAAAAGACAAACTGAAAAGCTCAAAATTTTGTAGGCAGCTAAGTTGGATAAAAGTATTATAGGCAGTCAGATAGAGGTAGGCCCTTGAAGGAGCCAATGCATAAGATGAGATACCTTACAACTGCAGGGGAGACAAACATCTCTGCTGGGGGTCAGACCTCAATACAAAAGATAAAACAAATGCACCTAAGTATCAGGGACTGATACTCTAAATAGGTATCTATCACCTTGAGTAAACCAGAAAGTACCACTAACCCAACCCTCTACAAGAAAAGCCCCTGTTCTGTATTCATGCCCTCTTGCTATGTGACTTGCTTCCCCATTTGATCCCAGTTTGATTACTCTTACCCAGGAAATTTTTCTCATAATCTTATTGGTTGGCCATAGTTTTGTCCTACTTCATATTCATTGTTGTAGTTTGGGGTCTTGCATAAGAAACAATACAATACAGGACACTTAATTGTAAGATTATTTTATAATAGTCACCCAAAGAGTCATATACAAAAAGAGTGCAGGAAATTTTTCCACACACTAAAGACCCAAAGAATCCAGCTGAGGGCCTGGGTCCCACAGCAATGTCCTGCATGAGTCCAGCTGAAGACCTAGAGCCCATAACAATGCCTCCCACAAGTCCAACAAGAGCCCTTGAGCTCATGACAATGTCTCATGCAGGCCTGTTTCACCTATCTTTGCTGGGAAGCCCCAAAGGTCAGTGGTGGAAGCTATAAAGTCTGTGCCAGCAGGATGAAGGATCTGTGCTAGCAGGCTGAGGGATCTGCACTGGAGCCAGGAAGTGATGCTCAAAGTAAGAACCAGAGCTCCCCCCAAAAGTGCCACAGCCATCCTCAGTGACAGTGAGGTCCCAAGCTCCTCCAATGATGAGGACAACCAAGTTCCCATCAGGAAAGCCAATATGACAAGCTTCTCCAGGAGTCTGAGCAGTGCACCATCTTCCCCTCTGGAGCCAGGAAGCAATGCTCAAAGTGAGGACCAGAAGACCCCTAAAGTGAACCAAAGTCATTCTCAGTGACAGTGAGGTCCTGAGCTCCTTTGGAGATGAGAACAGCCAAATTCATTAGGGAAGCCAGTATGACAAGCTCCTCCAAGAGAATCAATAGCTCCCTGCAGCTTCCCAACAGCTTCTAAACTTTTTCCTCTACAGTTCTGCGTCTTATGCTACTGGCAACCATCCTCAGGTGGACTTGCCACACCCAGCACTGCACTGGGGTGTTCAGCTGGGTTTTACAAGTTGACCACTAGTTGTCAATCCACCACACCCACCTTGTGATTTCCCATTTTTCCCCACCTTGGACCCACCTCACCTCATGGTTTTGTCCTATAAATTCCCTGAAAAAGGCAGGGTCTTTGCTAACCCACCTGGGACCCCTTCTGTCTCTCGCTCTTAGACAGAAGTTTTCTTTCCCCCAATAAGTATATTCTGTTCTTAACCTCCATTGTCCCTAAAATTCATTCTTTAATTTTAGATAATGTAAACTCATACTGGACATCTAGCAGGGTGGGAGTTTCCCCTATATCAAAACACGTGTTAAAATGGAATTTCTTCCTCAGCCTGTATATAAACAACTTTTCAAATTATGTCAGTAAAACAAAATACCCAGATAGAAAAAAGAATGGCCAAAGATATCCACTGGTGATAGCCCAAAATATTAGTGTCCAATTAACATACAACAAAGTTTTATCTTCTTGCAAAACCAAAGAAATGCAAGTAAAAGTAGACGTCATCATTTTTGAATCTTTTAGTTGTAAAATATATCTTTAAATGATAATACCTCATCTTAGCTAGAGTGTGCAAAAAAAATGTACTTTTATTTATTGCTAGTGGGACCATAAATTCTCATATTAATTCTTGGTGACAGTTTAACAATTCACATCACAAGTCTTAAAATTTTACAAACTCATTGCCCTAGTAAGTCTCTTTCCAGGAACATCTCCTTAAGACATAGTCATGAATGGTCACATATATTTATTACAGAGTTGCTTGGAGAGAAAAACAACTTAATTTCCCAACAATGAGACATTAGATAAATTAACCCTAATATACCCAAAGAACAGAATACTGTGGCAACCATTAACTATTATTTAATCAAATATTATTTAAAGACAGCTGTGCATATAAATATACTTAGGTTAATATGAATATTCAAATTCTGATTAATTCTAAGCTTCCATCTGCCTAACTGTGAAATGTTATCACCTCCCTCCAAAATTCTCCTTCAGGCACTGTTCAAAGATGAAGGGGGTGCCTTACATACTCAGGAAGAAGCCTGACCACCTCTTTTTGCAGACTGTGGGCTCCTCGTGGCATCGTGCAGATGGGGCTGTCCCTAGGCTGGGTGAGGCCTGCATCTTTTGGGGACTGCTTCCTGGCCCTTGCTCCACATTGCCACTTGGTGCCAGCACTACAACACTGACCCTGTGTTGGAGCCAGACCCCACAGTGGGCCTTCTTGAGCTCAGGGTCCCATCAGGGTCTTTTGAGAACTGCATCCCATCAGTCTAACCCATCTCTCCATTCAGAGCACAACGCAATTCTTTACACCATCCCATGATCTCCTCTCTTTTCCCACCCATGTGCCCCAGAAAAAAATCTCTACAACCTTTTTCTTCCATTTCAACCATAAAAAAAGAACACCCCCTTATGTAGACAACTGCTGGGTCTGGAGATGGAGAATGAGCCGGTCTCCCCTGGGAAAAACTATCCAGTCTGGGTTCTCTCAGCTGAGAAGAACATCCAGATAGAGATCAATGCAAAATAACAAACACATGAACAAACAAAACCCTCCATGAAAGCCCCGAGCAACCTATATGCAAAGGTGGTCTCACTTCTCTTCAAGGAGTGAGATCATAAATGTTTTATATTTTTTGATGTGGAGGACATTTTGATTAGAATGCATTGAGGACACAACGATTCATTATTTGTTAAAGTTTCTTAAGATAAGGCTTCAATTTACAGCCTGGATTAGGCTTAAATTTACAATCCTCTTGCCTCAGCCCCTTGAGTACTGGGATTACAGGCGTGTGTTGGATCACATGTAGAGAAGAATACTCCTTTAATTATCCTTGCTAAAACATTTGGTATCCACCCATTTGTACTAGCTATGCCCTTGGTTCTTTCTCAATAAAAGGTGACTGAGACTGGTATTCGGGGCTGCAGTCCAAGAGGCTGTGAGCCCCCTGATCCCAGACTTTTGCTTGTTTTCCTTGTCTCTTTTCTGTTCATCTGTGGGTACCTCATTCTTGGGACCTGTTCACCCTGGACAGAAATGGATCATAGACCAACATTTTGTTTATCTGTATTTTATAAAATTATCCCTGTTGTGTCTGTTATATATTTACAGTACAAGGATCGTGTTGGACCCACGCCTGGACCTACCAGACCTACCAGTCCAGAGGCTTGCACAGGAGTGCACTCAACACAACATGTTCATCAACTGTCATCCATGCTGATTACACTTGACCTTAGCCAAAAGGCTGAGAAGCAATCCGTGCTGATTAAACACCTACTTGTCATGGGCTGAAGCCTTTGCAGGTGCTGAAAGTACAGGTGGCCACTGCCCTCAGGGACTTCACAACTCCGTGGGAGGCGGGGCCAGAGTCAACTGTGAAAGCAGCCAGAGTGAAGGGGTTATAGAACGAGGCATCAGCCCAAGCAAATACGTGTGTGTGTTTGTGTATCCAGTATGGTGAATTGGCTGGAGCAGTTGCAGCCTTGGTGACATGAAGAGGCTTAATGGGATGAGGCTGGAGAAATAGTCTGAGGCCCACAAGTCATACTAAAAACAAACCACTCCTTCTGCAAGCAAAGGAAAGCAACGGATGACTTTAGTCTGATGACTCTGTGCTTTGGCAGAATGCGGTTGTACAGAAAATGATCTGCAAATAAAGTGAGAACAGAAGAAAGTAGTAAAACACAATAAAAGGTTTAGAAGATAAAGATGAACTAAAAAAGAGAAATTAAAACTACAAGTGAAAAACAGTTTTGAAAAGATAAAGTTAGAAGATCAATCCAGAAAGTCTAAGATGTGAATTATATTTTTCTTTGAGACAAGATCTCACTATGCAGTTCAGGCTGGCCTTCAACTCACTTTGTAGCCAAGGCTGGCCTCAAACTCTAAGAGATCCTCCTGCTTCAGGCTCCCGAGTGCTGGGATTTCAGGTGTGTACCACCACACCTGGCAAATATATGAATGATTGAAGTTCTCAGAAAGATAGAACCAAAGAAATAGAAGAAAGAAAATCATCCAAGAATAATTTAGGAAAATTCCCCAAAACTGGAAGGCATGAGTTTCTAAACTAAAAGTTCCATCGTTTGCTCCACATGATGCATAAATACAGGAATTTACCACAGCACAGCGAAGTTAACTTTCAGATGTCTGGGAACAACAAAAACCACAGGCTTCCCAATAAAAAATAAAACAATAATGTACAAAGAATGAAGGAGCAGAATGGCACTGACTTCTTTATATCACTGAGAAACAAAACATATTGGTGAAGGTCTTCACATTTTTATTTTTTTTTCCGGGACCGGGGATCGAACTCAGGGCCTTAGTGCTTAGCGGGCAAGCACTTACACCACTGAGCTATACCTCCAGCCCTTTACATTTTTAAAAGAAAAATAAATCAACCTTGGATTCTATATCCAACCAAATAATCAAATGTGATCTTCAGATAAGCTTCCTGGGCATTCTTTCTGAAAAGCTACTGCAGGGTGTGCCCCATCAAGACAAAGTTGCAAACTGAAGTCAAAAGAGGCTGTGGGACACTCTTCAGGACATAGCAAGCAGCAGACCTTGAAGTGGTCAGTGCATAAGTAGGCAAGCAAAGAGACTGAGTGTGGTAGCCCTCACCTTTCATTCCAGCACTCGGGACTGAATTACATAATGAGACACTGTCTCAGGAAAAAAAAAAAAAGACAAGCCAAGTACAAAAGAATGAGATAGTTGTTGGCTCTTGGGCAAACAAGAAGTCATGCAGGAAATAAAGAGTATATTTCATGGAATTTTTCTCCACTTTAAACTATAAACATATAAACCAAGTGCGGTGGCGCAGACCTGTAATCCCAGCACTCAGGAGGCTGAGGCAGGAAGATTGCTGCAAGTTCAAGGCTAGCGTGGGCTAAATAGTTCAGGGTCAGCCTGAATTATACAGCAAGACCTTGCCTCAAAAAAGAAAAAAATAAAAAATAAAAACCAACTATAAACATAAATAACTGTGACAAGAATGAAAACAACACATATACGAATATATATAATTAGAGTCCTCTGGCCATTCTGCCACCCCAAAGTGCCCAGAGGGAATAGCGAACCCAGGTGCCTTCCCCTGCCACAGCTCAAGCGGCAACTTCCCTTTCAGGAGCTGGTGTGACTAAATGCCCCTGGGAGTGGGAGACAGAGTAAATTTGAAAAGAAAACTACAAGACAAAAGGAGAGAAACCTGGTAATTAGTGCTTCCGTTAGACAATAAATTCCAAATCTCACCAATACAGCCCTGAGAATGGATGTGCGTAAAACATACCCCAGCTTGGAAAGCCTATCAGATCACCTAAATCTCATTCTTTTTTTGTCTTGTGCACTTTAAATTCAGTTCCTTTGAAAATTAGAAATACTGCCTTTGTAGAATCGGACAGCTCCCTCCGTGGGGTGCCAATTTAGAAACTCACAGTGGTGGGCTCGTCTGCCTGCTGGGCTTTCTCCCCTTGAAGTCTGGACATGGGTATGCAGTTCAACCCCGGCACTTCAGCTGGTGCCAGCTCGGGCCTGCTCCATTCTGCCTGCCTTCTGCTACCTGAGAACCTTGTCACCCCGCAGGGCTGAGAGACAGCCATGTGCTGGCACCAGGCACAGACAGAACAAGGTGGAAGAAAGCTCAGAACACTCTAAGCTCAGATCTCTCCCCAAATGCTCATGCCCAGATGCCCAGATGCCCAGGTCAGCCTACCCATGTCTAGCAGGGAGCAGATGCTGGCTACCTCAGTTCCAGGTGCTACACTCGTGGCAAGCCACTGCAGCAGTTAACACTCTCTGTTTGTGATGTGAATTGATCTGCATGACAGCCCCAGGAGGTGGGAGAGATGCTATTAGAACCAGTTCACAGATGAGGCAACTGCTGTTCAAAGACGAAAAGAAGCCTAAGACCCCACAGATAACAGGGAGCTTGGATCTGAATTCAAGGCTTCCTGACTCCAAAAGCCACACTACTGTGTTGCTTTTGAGGACTTCCTCTGGGTCAGACCTTGGGATGGGGGGAGGGGGATTAAAGAGGACTGAGATGAGGCCACAAAGATGAGTACATCTCATGGAGGGCCAAGCACGTAAAAGAGACAGTTCCTACGCACTACAGAGTTTCTTGACAGAAGATGTTAAATTTAGTTGCTGGGACCAAATACCCAGTATATATAATGTAAAAGGGGAGAAGTTTAATTTGGGCTTATGACTTCAGTGAGTTCAATCCATGGTTGGCTGATTCCTAGGCAGAAGGAGCATGGTAGAAGAGAATGCATGAAGACAGCTGCTAACCCCATGGCAACCAGCAAGCAGAGAGGGGGAGGGGACCAGGAACAAGAAGACACCCTTCCTGGTCACCTCCACTGACCTACCTCTTCCAAACAGGCCTCACCTCCTAACAGCACACTAGGCTGGGAGCTCGCCAATGCATTGATCCTCTTATGAGTAAAGCACCCAATGACCCACTCACCCTCTGTAAGCCCCACCTCTGAAAACATGAACCTTTGGGGGAACATGTATCTACACCATAACTGAGGGATTGTGAGCATAGATTTAGAGAACAACCTGAGAGACAAGAACAGGCAAGGGACCAGTCTTGGCTCTCCTGTTGGACCAGACTGGAGGAGAGCAGCCTGAGGCATAGGCGGCCATCTTCAAATCTGTGATGGGCATGGCCATTCTGACAACACCAAGAACTCAACAAGACCCAGGGAGCAGAAATGACAGGAAGTCCAGTGGGCTCTGGGGAACCAGAGCAGCCACCTGGGCCGGAAGAGGACTCTTTGAAGGAGGCTGAGATCTTTGGCATGGAGAAATGATTCAGCGACACTCAAAGGCAGGTTCCAGGTAGGTCAGAAATGCAGCTTGAAGATTCTTGAGTTGGCAAGTGGAAGTGGGAACACTGCTCTCTGGGCTTCTCTCCCTTCTCCCACAGCATCTACTACCAAATTCAGACATTAACAATTCGGGGTGATAACAGCCCTTGCTTTGCCAAGTGGCTGGGAGGACAAAATGAGGAAACCAGGGCTGGGAGAGACTAAGCAGTGTGCCAAGGCCACACAACTTGTGGTCAAGAGGGTAGGATTTCTTTTGATGCTTAGTCTTCCTTTTAAATCAGCTGGCTTGTCCCTTCTGTCTTGGTGATCCCTCTGTGGTTAGTGACTCTCTTGGTGCTCCAGGTGATGGAGTGGGAAGATGTTGCTCTGGGTGATGGCATGGAAGTGAGGGTGATAGATCAAGGTGGTGCTCCAGGTGATGGTGGAGGAAGATGCTTCAGGTGATGGATGGGAAGAAGCTCTTCCAGGTAACGCAAAGAGAACTTTAGAGTCTGAGCTTGCATGAAGATGCTGCCCTAAGCTCTGAGGACTTTGCAGGCTGGTATAATTGAAGGAGAGCTGGACTTCACCTTGCGACATACAGTTCACAGACCACCGTTTCCGGTTACCAGCTCCCTGATCTTGTATGTGGGTCTGACTTTTACACTCACAAAACAGAGCAATAATTTCCACTCTGAGAAACTGCTGTGCTTAGCCCATACCTCCAGTGAACAGTGTGTGTGAGGCCCTCTAGTAGCTAATGCAGGTGGTAAATGTGACACAAAGAGGAAGAGACCACCACACATTGAAATCCTGCTATTTGCCAAGTCACATGTAGACCCCAACGTGAAGATTCGTTGGAAATGTTGTGTAGAAAGTTACTCCCTGGGCAGCCCAGTAAGTGAGTGGAGGAAGCCAGCCAGCATGATAACAAGATTCAGGTGAGGTCCATGCACACCCCGATTCTGTGGGCAACCCCAGAGTGGGATTATATTGCTGAGTCTGCCCCACCTTGAAGTGAAGGCTCTCCTGCCACTGCCTCCTGCACTCGCTGGCTGCTCTGGGACATTTCCAACTCACAGCATCCCTGGATGTAGCTGCTGCCAGGGCCCAGGGGTGGTCCTTGGAAGAGACCTGCCCTGAAGGCTATGGGGACAGAGGCAGGATTGGGTAGACACACAGGGCTTATGAAGGATGTCCAAGGTGATCCAGGCAGAGAGCTGATGTGCCCACTGCACAGATGCTCAACACATATGTTCTCATTTAATTAACGTTCAACTCAGCAAAGGGGGTACAATTTGTCCACTAATAGTGGTAGTATCAGTAGTATTCAATTCAATGAAAGTGTTGTGTGAGTCCCACTTGACAGATGAGAAACTAAGGCTCAGAAAAGTAACCCATGCCCGGTCACACCGTGAATAAGAGCTCAATCCTATCTGCTTTGCAAGGCATGCTCTCAATGTAGCAATCTTACAACCCCCAGTCCTCTGCTCCACCTTCCAGATGCCCTGGCATTCAGGCCCTGACCCCACCTTCCTCAAGCACTCCTTCCATCCACTCTGCTTTTTCCATCTACATCACATAGGGTCCTCAAACCCATGGGCTCTGACAGCAATGGAAGTGTCCAGTGCTAGTGCTTTCAGACTTAGAAACAAAATACACAATCGACCATGTTGACGTGATGACGGTCACCTGAAGTGGACAAAATGAGAACGGTGGTGTTAGTGATGGAGACGGAGACATCAGGGGCAGGAGGAGTGATGATAACCGAGAATTTTGATGGTGTTCACGGAGACAGTGATGGTAATGATGTTGGCTATGGGTCATAAGTATGGGAAAGTGGTGGTGTGAGAATAGTGGGGTGACGATGATGAGATGGTGTTGATTTAGTGGAGTTGGTAGTGGTAGAGAGGGTGATGGTGCTGGTGGTAAGAGAAGTCAAGATGGTAGTGGTGAAAGTAGCAGCGGATTAACATGGCGGAGGTGACGATGGTGGTGGTTATTATGGCAGCGGTGATGCAAATGGTGATAGCAATGGTCATGATGGTGGTGGATGATTGGGATAGTGGTGGTGATAGTGTCAGTAGTGATGGAGGTGACACCATCATGGTGAGAATAATGATTTTAGCCATGATAGTGTCAATATAGAGTAAATAATGGAGGTGACGATAATCGAGAAGATGAAGCTAGTGGTGATGGAAGTAGACAGATTGTAAAGGTGATGAGGATCATGGTAATGGAAGTGATGATGGTGATGGCAACAATAACATTTGTGGCCATGGTGGTACCAACATGGCAGAATCATGGAGGTGATGTTGGAGGAGATGTGGTGATTGGAGTTGGGTGTAGTGATGAAGGTGGTTGTGGAGAAAATAACCATGGAGACAGTAGCAGTGCTGTGTGGTCGAAGGGGGGTTATGATGATGGAAATGGTGCTTTAGCAGTGGTAATGCTATTATTTTGGTGATGACGGTGACTCTCCCAAAAGGTAGTAGCAATCAATCTCATTACACTGGACAAAGCAAGCCTTCTGAGAGACCAGGTTATGACTCTGCATCCCATCTCTCCATGAACAGCCAGAAGTCTGCAGAGGGTAAGAGGGTGGCAGAGCAAGCCAAACAGCAGAGCAAGTCAATCACACCGTATTTCAGTAACAGCATGTAGCTGCTTGTTAGCAGAGATCTGCTTTCCAATGGCAAATAATAAAATTATGCTTTTTGTGCGGCTAATGAAATGCAAATTGAAGCTGGATGCACATTAATGCAAAGAGTTGAATATCCATTTAATCAGCTCCTCCCTGCAGGGGCCAATGATAAAAATGACAGAGGAATTGCATTGCTAATTCTGGGGCCTGTCACATCTTATATGTCCTTACCTTGTAAGCCCACCACCCCTGTGGGTGACACCTGCCTGAAGGGCCCAAGGTTTATGTTGATCAGGGTTCTGGGAGTCTGTGAATCCTTTTGAGGGAGAGGCAGTAAGGTAAGTAGGGGAGATGAATGGGGAGGAGGGAAGCCTGGAGGGAACAGAATGGAAAGATCCAACCTTTCTTATATTCCTGAAGTAAGCTCTCAGCTACCCTCCCTTCGCTCCCACCAGGCAGCCTGTCTCCTTGGGGGTGGATGGGGTGATAGTCAGACTGCTCCTTCCTGTGTGTTATGACTTAAATAAGAAGCATCCCCCAAAGACTCATACTGAGAGTTAATGTAGCAGTGTTCTGTGGTGGGGCCTGGAGAGGTGACTGGATCATAAGGGCACTGACTTCGCCAATGGATAAACCCATTGTTGAGTTCATAGATTAATGTACTATCAGGAGGTGAAGCCCAGTTGGAGGAAGTAGGTCACCAGGCATGCCATCTTGGACCCACCCCCTTCTTCTCTGGCTTTCTCAGTCTGTGTGCTCCTGGCTACCAAGAAGTGAGCATCTACCACACCCTCTCGCCGTGATGTTCTTGCCCCACCACAGACCTAAAAGCAGTGGCACCAGCTGCTCATGGACTGATCTCTAAATCCATGAGTCAAAATAAAATTGTCCCCCTCTAAATTACTGAGGTCAAGTATGTTGGTGGCAATGCCAGAAAGCTAACTAGCACAGGCCTGGCCTACAGGATGTTCCCAGGTGGACCTTGTATTAGTCAGCTTTCCTATCAGTGGAACAAAATACCTGACACCTGCAGCTAAAGGAGGAGAGGTTTGTTTTAGTGCATGGTATTACAGGCTTAGTGCATGGTTCAGTCCATGGTTATCTGCCTGTATGTCAGGAGCATCATGGCAGAAGGGCATGGCAAGCAGAGGGGCTCACTTCATGACAGCCAGGAAGCAGAATGCAGGAGGCGAGCACAGTCATCACTGGTTCATCATCATCATTGTGATAGAAATCAGACAGCAATACTAACAGCTAATATGCGCTGTCTACTTTATGCCAGGTACTGTATTGCATGATTTACCTGCACCTTCTCATTCACTCAGCACCTATAAACTGAGTATATTGACTCCTGGTTGTGGTTGAGGATGATATAGAGCCTGGCCTAAGGACACACAACCAGTAAGAGATTTGAACACATATGGTGACTCTGAAGGCCATGTTCTTAACTACTCTACTGTTCTATTTCCCTGGAAGAGAGGAACGCATATGGAAATAATTCATAGCTGACAATCTGGTGCTCTGTGTCCAATCATAATGAAGAGCTAAAAGGAAAATGAGGTGGTCAGGACCCCAGCTGAAGGTGACACCAGTCCTAGGGAGGAAACATAGGGAGGATCCTCCTAAACAGAGAGGTTTGAGATTCTGTCCAGCTCTGAGACCTGCCAAAGTAGTGACTTTGGGGCAGAGGCTGATGGGAACACAGCAGACTCTGGCAGGGGACTAGACTCTTCCTATCAGGAGACCTTGAATGCTTGGTCAGGTGGGAGGACTTGGCCACACATGTGTGGCCAGTGTGCATTTATCAGTACAGGAAAAGGAAACCAGTGATGACTGTGCTCGTCTCCTGCGCTCTGCTTCCTGGCTGTCATGAAGTGAGCCCCTCTGCTTGCCATGCCCTTCTGCCATGATGCTCCCGACACAGAGGCAGATAACCATGGACTGAACCCTCTAATGCCACGCACTAAAACAAACCTCTCCTCCTTTAGCTGCAGGTGTCAGGTATTTTGTTCTACTGATAGGAAAGCTGACTAATACAAGGTCCACCTCGGAACATCCTGTAGGCCACATTCTGTCTTGGCAGAAGCAAGCAAACACAACTAGAAAACACCCAGGCATCAAAGGACCCTTTCTCTCCCTTGTCCCAATGCCAACAGCAGCTTTGCAGGGCTCCAGGGGTCTCTGCCATACTGGTGCAAGCACACTCCAGTAATGGTGGAGACAAGGGGATCCTTAACCCTCCTTAGTAGCATGGAGATGGAGACGGCCATGTTGATTTGTGGCTCATGCTTCTTTCCTAGACCCTTGGCAATGACAACCAATCTCAGAATTCTGACAGGATCTGACAAGATCCTTCCAACCATCACACTGCTATTCAGACAAGATTGACTTCCCACTTGGCCTCAGAGGAGACACAGTGAGGAGGTGCAAGTTCCCGGCTCCTCTGCAGACTACAGGCTGCCACCCTGCACACCCCTCCAGCTAAAGGGGAAGTGCCGCATCCTCTGAGCTTCCCACAGCTGGCCCCCATCATGGTCACACTGATGGCACATGCCACAGGGCATCACCATGCTGCTCTTTCTACCATATTTTGAGCACCTACTATGTGCTAGGTAATGGGCAGAGGGCTGTCCCCTCAGCTACTCCACTGAATCATAACAGCCACGTCCTTCCAGATAGGAACCACTATTGTCCTAGCTCACAAATCTGGAAAGACAGGCCACCAAATTCTCCAGGTGTGTGATTCCATTGACAGCAAGCCCTCTGCTCTGCCACACTGTGCTCAGCCATGGGCATGCCAGCCCTTGTGCACAAAGACCTTGCCAGTTTCTTTGGTGTGGCTTTCTTTCCAAAGAGTAAAAATCAGTTGGGCATGGTGGCACACACCTGTAATCCCAGCACGTAGGGGACTGAGGCAAGAGGGTCACTGTGAGCTTGAGGCCAGCCTGGGCTACATAGTGAGACCCTGTCTTTAAAAAAAAAGTAAACATCTCACGTGTACATGAGATCTCATAATTTAAAACACAGCTATAGCAAAGCAAAATTGCCCACCTCATCAGCCAGGAAGCAAAGAGGAAAAAGAAAGGGCAGAGTTCCCATAGTCCCCTTTGAAGTCACAGCCCAGTGATCTAATGACCTCCCACTAGGCCACGCCTCTGAAAGATGCCACTCTCTCCTAGTAGCGCCACCCTGGGAACCAACTCTTTAATGCACACATATTGGGGGGAGGGGACATTCAATATCCAAACTATTCTAGATCCTGGTCTGGGAGGGGGCACCACTAAGAGAAGACAGTGCCCCAGTGTATTAGGGGAAGGGGAGGTAAAAGTGATAGGTATAAAAGAGAGAGCACAGTAACATTGGTGTCATGGGCACAGGGAGAATTTACCAAGCAAACCACTGAGGAAGAAACTTCTAGAAAAAAGAACAAGCTTCCTTTCAGGACACTTGTTCAAAACAAGGTCTAGACCATGTGAGCTATCTACAATGTGCATAAGCAGTGGATTCCAAAGCAATGCTTCCAACAGAAGCTTCTGGAATGATGACGCTTCCTGTATCTGTACAGCCCCACACATCTCCAGCAGCAAGTTTTTACAGGAGGCCTGAAATGCAGCTTGTGTAACTGAGGAACTGAATGTCCAAATTTTGTAAATTTTCGCTCCTTAAATTCAAAGTGCCACATATGACTCATGGCTACTCTGTCAGAAGTTTCTAGAATAAAGATAAGGAGAGCCGCTGGCACCCAGCAGTCACTTGCTGGTTGTGTCATGCAAGAAGGAAAACTCTGAGGACTGAGACTGCCAGGAAAAAGGCCAATGAGGGAAAGGATTTTAGCTTTGGTGAACTTCTAGAGAGCAGGCCAAGGTTGGGTCAAGCTGACCTTGCCAACCAAGGTCTCACATGGGCTGTGTGGTTTCCTCAAAGCCCAGGACACAACTCCCCCCTGAAATCTTCCCTGAGCTGAGTTTGGGGTGGCCTAAATTGTCTTTGTTTGGGGCTGTTTGTTTTGAGTAGTATCATTATTTTATTTTTAAATTACCTATAATGCACCCTTTAAAAATTCCCTAATTACAGATAGGATAAATACATAATTGCAGACTTTTAAAAAGCACATATTATTTACTCAATACTCCATAATTACGGTCTTTTCCATGAAATGTATTATTTCCTGGATGGTCCATAATCGCTCCTTTGAAGCCGGCTGGGGTAGGCCAAATTGCTGCTCACTCAGTTCACGGGTCACTGGTCCCCCTGTATCAGGCGGTTTACGAGCCACTGCTACTGGTGTTAGAGTCCAGCAAGCTATCGTCCAAAGGAATGTCAGGCTTGCTAACTGCAGAAGCAGATGGCAGCCACCCTGGGCACTGGTCAGGCTGAAGATGGGTAGTTGAGGTTGCGGGGGTGGCTCCTGTTTTTCTCTTGATTCTCCCAGGTGATCATGAGCTCTAGCTCAAGGCTGACCCACCTGGTGTGTTTCTCAGCACCATCTTTTAGTCCTGTGACCTAGCACAAGAGACTTAGTTTGGGTTATGCCAAAAGCAGCTACTGAACCCAGGATTGGGAGGCAGTACTGGGACATCCAGATGAGGGTTGGGGAAAATGAGCACAAGGAAGGCCACATGAATGTGCCTGTGCGAGCAGGTTCCTGCTGTGCACCCCTTGAGAGTAAGACACAGCCAGGAGCCAGCCAAGCTGCATGGAGCAATACCCACCAACCCCCATCCCTGGCTTCTGGAGGGTTACCTCTGTGAGCACTAACTTCCCAGCACTCCCGGGCTGTCCTGCACATCTCAACTTTGTTGTCACGAGCCACAGGCATGCACAGCAATGTCCCCAGTGCCATAGATGACCTCTGAGAAGGACCACAGGATAGATAGAAATCAAGACGTGGATCACATCTGCAAATGCACACTATAGTACTCTTCCTCTCTCTGTCTCAGCTTTCCCATGTGCAAAGAGAGAGAAATAGAGCCTTCCTCATAGAACAGGGGGAAGGAGAAGAGAAGATGCATAAGCAGAAGTTTCTATCCCATAAAGGAAGTTGCCATTTCTGTGTGGCCGTGGACAAGGTCTGAGCCTGGCCCTTGGATGGCTCCCCTCCAGGCCCCGTCTGGGCCACCTTACACCTGGGTGGGGGGGCAGCACCATCTCAGGGAGCTTGCAGGACCAGCCAAAAAACTCTACTAGGGCCTGCAAACTCTGCCCTAACACATCGGCAGATCCTTCACCGAGTGGGTGGCACCCCAGCCCTGTCACTGAGAGCCAGACTGGCTGGCTCCTGCTTCCACCTTCGTCCTTTCTCACGAGGGGCCCTAAGGTGGTCCAAGCGCGAGTGGCTTCAGGAGGAAGATGCTGGGTTGGGCTCAGCCAGTTGTATCAGTTCCATTCTACTCTCCCCCAGGTAGCTAAAGTATCTGACCCACTTCCAGTCAATGACATTGCAAGCATGTCATTTAAGTAAATCTTCCTTCAGTCGAGTGTGTGTTTAGCATGCATGAGGGCCTGAATTCAATTGCCACCAATACAGGGGGAAAAAAGAAAGAAAAAGAAAAGTAAAAAGAGGAAATGTTCCTGTCCCCGAAAGAAAAACTCTCTTTTCTGGCTTTGGACAGCGTTGTATACGAAATGATGGTTGGTACAGCAGCAGCCATCATGTATCATGAGGGTACAATCCTGGGGATACAGTCCATGCATGGACAGAGGCAAAACAGATGAAAGCATACATCCAACATTTTGTTTATATCACTGAGCCCCTACACTAATGAGCCCCAAAAACCATCAAAACTCTGCAATAAATAACAGTCTTACTAATGTAGCATTTACCATGTGCTAAGTACCGCCTCATCCTCACAAGAGCCCAGTAGAGGAGTTACTGGTAGGCCCATTGGCAGATATGAAAACTGAGGTCCAGGTAGGTTGAAGTAACCAGCCCAAGATCATCCAGCTAGCAATTGTTCTACCTCAGGTAGTCTGGCTTTGGGCTCTGAACTCTTTCTTAGCCTCTACTTTTCTTGTCAAGTGCATGAAGAAACCTCCTATTCATTTATCCATTTTGACTTAGTTCTTCTGTTTCATGCAGGTGGGAATACTTAATCAATATCCTTTACTGAAATCAGCAAAAATAAAAATAAAGGCACCTGTGTCTCAGCTGGGCAGCAGGAAAGTGATACCCAGGAGCTCATGCCTCACATGCTCCACAGGCAGGGCCTCCCACAGGATGTCAGTGTGAGTGACAAAATGCGGCTGTCACTGTTAGGCCAGCCTTACTTTGAGCCCAAACCTGTGCACAGCCTTTGTGCAGACCACCAACCTTCATCCTTGAGCCAACTCCACAAGACAAACTCCAGCTTACAAATTAGGAGGTTGTAAGAGTGCTGCCTAGCATGGATTGAGTTCTGCACCATGCCAGCCACTAAGCTTAGCACTGTCCACCCTTTTGTTCACTTAATCATACATTAGTCCGTGAAGGTCCCCATCACTGGCAAATGCAGAAATTAAGGCTCAAATAACAGAAGTGCCATGCCCAAGGTTACACAAAGAAAGGCAGAATCAAGATTCAAAGTTGGTCTGCCTAACTCACAGCTGGCTGGAAAGTGCAAAAGGGAAGAAAGGGCCACCCAGGGGACTTGCTGTGACTGCTCAAGAGGCGGTTAGGAGCTCAGCCAGCCTCCTGGTGCCATCAGTGATGGGGAGGGAGGGAGGGAGGGTGCCCTTGCTATCCTGTGATGCTGGTGAGAGGGAGGGGCTGCCTGCTGCGCAGTGAACTGCCCATCATCAGATGTTTGCAAACAAGAGGCCAGGACAGGATTTGAGTTGCACACAGGAGGCTGTCCAAGACCTCACTCTTGGAGAACAGGAGGTTTTCGGGTTCTAGATTTCTATGGCTCTGTGTCCAAGCTCTCCCCATACCCATGGAGGCCTAAAACCCTGAGTGTCTGCTGCTTGCTCAAGAGAGGCTGCAGAAGGAGCCCTGGACCAGCAGTCCAGACATCTGGGACTTGCCATTCTGCTTTTGCTTGCTTAGGGACTTCAGACTACTTTGTGTTACCTTTCCAATCACCAACCCAGGGCAGAGTGCCAGGCGTGGTTTTCTACTGCCCCAACAAGATAAAAGCATGTCCACAGACTTCAAAGGGTTTCCCATGTAAATACTAGTCTGCCTCCAGGATTTCCACAGCGACTTCTGTTACCTAGCCAATGAGATCTGCCTGACCATGTCGGGGATCTTAAGACTTGGGATGGCTGCTCAAGGCAAGGGGCAGCTGCCTGGGCTTGGTGAGTCCTCATAAGAAGCCTGAGGCAGTTCTCTACCAAAGCCTTGGTTTTCCTTTCTGTAAAGTGGGTGATGTAATTGTCAGCTCCTGAAATCATTTCCGGATCTGCAGGGGAGGGTGTAGGAGGTCTAAGTAGGGTTGTCATTCCCTGGGAGAGAAAAGCTATTTCCTGGCTTCTGAGAGCTCACACTGGGAGATGGGGGAATCTGCACCCCTCTCCCTGGCACATACCGCAGGCCTTGCTCCTCCTTGGTATTCACAAAGGATCTCCATGGCACACCCCCGGAAATGTATTTTAGGGTGGTCTGTCTTGCCCTTCAGTTCTGATTACTCCATTCATCAGAAAGGGGTCATGAACACAGAATGACCCAGATGGAGTCCCCAGTCCTGCCCTTACCTGACAGCATCCCCGTGGGAAAGCTCTTCTCTGGTCTTTCAAATGGGAGCAAGGTATCATGTCATCCCGACACTGTAAGGGTGAGAGAAGATGGTTATGAAAGGTTTAGGCAGTGTAGACAGTACACAGTTGGTACTTAATAAATGCCTGTTCCCTTCCCACAAGCAGGCGTGCAGCTTCCCCTTGTGCCCATGAAGAAGGCAGCCACAGACTTCTTTGGTGCTGGCTGGGACAAGGTGACATCCTTCACCCAGAGACACATCCCACTGCATGGGAACCAATTGGGATGCAGACACGTTCTTGGGCCAGATAAAGGACAGAGGAGGGTCCAAGGCAGAGCTGTGTCAGCAGTTAGGAAGGGCATCACTGCTACAGGACACTGAGCACAGCACTCTTCTGAGCCGGTGCCCCAGAGCTCGCACTTGGCCTGGAAAAGCACACACTGCCTGACAATCAGGACACTGCCTGTCACCCCCGCCACCTGCTCCCCATCAGGGCACCCAGGCTGATCCTGTCTGCAGGGCCCCCTCTGTTACGAACTCTTGGTGAAGTGACAGGTGGCATCACCCAGTGTGCAGGGGAGGAAGCAAAGGCAGATGAGTTGCACCTACCCCATCCCCTGACCCAGCCACTGAGGAGCTTCCCCCACAGAGCCGAACCACAGCCTCCTACCTCCTGCCTGCCTCTCTGGCCCTCCTGTTGCTGGTGCCCAGGTTCCCGCATAAAATAGAGCCCTGTCGCCAAAGCTCCCCTGATAGATCAAGGGTTGCATGATCCCTACAGTGGGACCTGCTCGTGCCTGGCAAAGCTACTGGCCGGAGAACATTGGAATGGCCAATCATCTTTGCAAAGAACTGAGTCACGACCACACCACCAGATCCCTTCCAGGAGTCCTTGGGGATCAGTGGTGCTGGGGAAGGAGGAGCTGTCTCCTGCTCTACACAGAGAAGAGGCCAGGGCGAGGGTCTCTAAGTCCCTCCCAGAGCCATCTGTGTGTCTGTGAGCCCCACACTGGGACAGTCCAGCCCCAACTCCCATTTGCAAACAACCCCACATTCAAAGACCTCCCAGTGATCATGAGGTAGGCTCTGGGAAACTGGCCAGGCTGGGGAGCTGGGGCCCCGGGGTGAGAGGACAGCGGAGCCTTGAGACCCATTCTCGCTCCCTCTGGAAAGCTCCCACCAAGTTCCCTCCCTGTGCCCCTCACATGCCTGGGGCAACCTTGGAGGATGTGATGGGTCAGCAACCCTTTCACACCTCAGCCCACTCCCCTACACATGAGGGGTGCCTGACCTGTGTGCCCCTTGAACAAGTTGGAGACGCTGGGTGGCTGCCTGAACCCCACCATCACCACCATTCGGTGAGGACAAGAGACAACTTCCGTACTCCCCCAGGGACCCACAGTGAAGCCAAGCCTCTCTTGCCCACTGGCGCATTAACACATGGCCCCCAGCACCCACAGTGTCTCAGGCTACCTGGACCAGGTGGTCAGAGGCAGCTGCCTGGAATTCTGAATCTGGGCTAAGGACTCACACAAAAGCAGAGCAGCCTCAAGGCCCGCAGAGCCATCCAACACTGGGCCTGGCAGAGTCTTCCAGGACAGCCTCTGTGGCATAATCACGGCTGTGATCCTGGTGCCTTCAGAACCCCCACCTCCTACTGAGACCTGGCTCTTCAGGCTCCCTGTGATGGAGTAGGTACCTGCTACCCTTTTGACAAACTGTCCTCCTACCTGCATCAGTCAGAGACCATGTTGTGCCCTGGAACTAAAAAGCCCCGGCTGCTCTACACACAGGGAGCAGTGCAAGAATGACAGGCCCAGGTGCCTCCCTGGGTCCCCTGTGAGGGGACAGCATGAGAGCCAAGGCAGGGGGCCTCGTTCTACTGCATTTGTCATTAGTGCATTTCACAGACGCTGCTTCATTCTTCTCTACAGATTGAAGGCTTGCGGCAGTTTGCGGGGAACAAGTCTGTTGGTGCCATTCCCCCAATGGCTCGGATGACTGTTAACGTCTTTGAGCAAGAAATATTTTTACATTAAGGGATATGCTTTTGTTTTTCAGACATAATGCTAATGCTATCGCACACAAAATAGACTAAGTAGGATGTAAACATAACTTTTCTATGCAACGAGAAAACAAGCAGTTAGTGTGAGTTGCTTCCTGGTGACATTTGCCTTATTGCAGTGACCTGGAACTCGGCCTGCAGTATCTCCAAGGTATACATGTGAACCAGGCCCAGGTTGAGGGCAGAAAGCTAACAGAAGCCCAGGGAGAGGGCCAGGTCAGGGATCAGAGGGGGCTTCCATGCCTGAGTGCAGCCAAGTGAAGCAAAAGAAGAAAGGAAGGAAGCACAGAGCAGGCGGCCACTGGAGACTCTGCCATTACCCAGGTCTCAGTTTCTCCATCTGTGGAATCCGGAGAGGATTTGTCTGGATCAGCAACAGAAAAGAGTTGACATTTTACATACTGACAATAACCAGTCCATCATGGCTGCCTACAATGCTTGGATGAGAAGGATCCTGTGCTGGCAGAGGCGCAGCCAATTAGTGATGTCTGCCCCAAGCACAGCGGGTAGAGGAGACATGTGTGCTACTGCGTCCCTTGCCTTCGGAGTCCTGCCATCCAGTGCATTGCTGACCTCATTCCATGGGCCCACACTGGGCTCCAACCTATGGTGTAGTGGGAACGGCCTTCTCTCATTCACAAGAGTAGGGTGCCCATCTCCTTCCAGCTCCACACTCGAGACCTCATGTTACCATCTTAGACTCCACCAGGATGGGAGATTTATACCGTGGAAGCTAGCAAATGCTAAAGCCTGCTCCTTTCCCACAGAGCTGTTAAACATTTAGCAACCCGCTACTGGCCCCGCCTTTCCCCATAGCAGGCGAGGGCTGGGAAGAGAGGGAGCCAAGGGCCTCAGCCCTGAGCTCTGCCAAGAGCCCTTCTGTCCTGGAGACTGCGAATGCTGCAGATAGTTCCATCAGAGGCCCGCAGTCCCTGCCACCTTCCTGATGCATACGTAGTCCCCAGCCCTGCCCCCACACACGCCCCGCTTAGGGACTATAGCTCCTGCCCCTACACCATAGCTGTCTTCCTCCAGGAAGCTGCTGAGGCTGGTTTAGTCCCCAGATATCCTCCATTCTGTGTTCTCCCTCTTATTCTGTGTTTGATGGACCTGGGAAGAAAACTTTCTCCCTGGGACAGCTCTCAGGTCAAGAGCTACATCCTCGCTCCCAAGGTCCCACCTAGGCCTGGCCATGGGACAGACATCCACGAGAGGCCGTCAGAGTCATCCTCTGCCTGGAATGCCTGTTGCTGTCTCCCGACAACCCTCATCCTCCAGAAGGAAGACTGGGACCCAAAGCACCGTGCAGCTGCCTGTCAGCAGCCCAGTTCAAGTACACTAGAGCCAAAGTGCCCACGCGCCCACCACAGAGCCCCAGAAACAGAGGCTGAGTCCACAGAGGGCAAGAGGTTACCCAAGGTCACAGAGCCACCAGGCAGCAGAGCCAAGACAGCAGCCCCAAGCCTCGGTACCCCAGCGTGGGTCACACCCTGCACCCCAGGACTCCCTGACTGTCTCAACTCACCCCTGGCCGCCCTTACAGGCTGGAACACATGCAGGGCAGGGCTTGGGGGCTCCCCCCACCCCACTCCTCTCTTCATCTCTGGTTTGGACAGCACCAAGCTCCAGAGTCCCTCAGCAACCAGGGGAACCAAGACCCCGGGCCCACATGGGCCACCATCTCCTATGGGTTCAAGGCCTGGCCCAGCCTGCTCAGGCTGCACTTGAGGCCTCTCCTCCCATCTCTGCCTCCTCAGGCTGCTGCTTAACATGCATACAGGAACTTCCACACTGAGCGTATAGATTTCTCTTTGTCTTTGGTGGTAATTATTAGCTGTCTCTGCGGGTGAATGCAGGCAGAAACAAAGGCAGCAAGGGTTGTAAAACCTTTTATCTCGATCAGGCCGCATTATTTGATAAGGTGCTAAGCTAATAGCAACGCATGTCAAATTGTGTTTAGACAGATTGAGGGGCTGGCAATGGAGGGTGTATTTGTCTCCGGAAACCCACACCTGGAAGGCAAAGAAGAAAGGTGCGCTGGTCTCTGCAGCCCTGTGCTGAATGCTGAGTCCTAGCCTAGAGCCTGAGGAGGAGACAGAGGGGCCCACTCTGTGCTCATCGCCATCCAGCCCAGCTCAAGGCTTTACCCAGGGATCCACAGGGATCCACAGCAAAGGGTGGGATTCAAATCCAGGTTCCCTGACTTTCCTGCCTCAAGCACTATTAAGCCCCACATATGCAAATCTGTCCCATGTATAACATTGACTTTTAGAGACAAAGTCACTTCCTACAGAATGGGGCGTGGAACTCCTATTAAGTCTCATGCCACCTGGAGATGAGGCCCACAAAGGATGAAGAAGTCGAGGCAGGCGGGGTCTCAGCTTGACCTTGCAGGACAAGAAGAATTTTGAGAAGAATTTAAAACAAGAACCCAGGAAGAAGCACCCTCACCACCCAGCTCTGGACTCCTGTGAGCTCACTGGCAGGGACCTCTTGGCTATCTCCCCAGATCCTGCCAGGCACTTTCTCCAGCCTGCCTTCGCCATCACCTCCAAATTCCCAAGGCACAACCACGGATGGTTCCTCTGCACCATTTGTGAGCTGCAAAGTGGCTGTAGAACAAGACAAAGGGAAGATCCAGATTTCACAAATACTTATCAAAGCCTTGGGGCCAGTGGCTCTATGTCTAGGAAAGGTCCCTGAGGTGATAACTAAGCATGTGCACAGGTACTGAGCTAAAGGATGTCCCCTGAAGGAATGTTTATAATAGCACAAAAAGAAAAACAAAAAATGCAAACAACCTTTCCTGTCCAGTTGTGCAGTCACCTGAGAGAAATACTTAAGACATTTGCGTGAAGCAGTGCAACAGTACCCATTGGTCAGTTGGCCTTAGTTGGGTTCTCCCTGAAGCAACCCTGGACTCAAATGCAGGTGGACCCAAAAGCAGGGCAGTGAGGCCAGGAAGGACAGCAGCCGACAGTAAATGCATTTCCATACCAGCATCCACAAAGGGTTTGGAGCACATCCTTGTGGGGAAACCTAGGATCAAGGGGAAGGGCTGATCTCAAATCCCCCCACCAAGGCCTGAGGGAGTAGGGATCTTGTCTGGTCCTTTCAGTCAGTCATTGAGGGCTGTGGGACCCAGGACAGTGTCAGTCCCCAGCATTTCTAGCCCAGCCGACCCACACAGCAAGAGCAAGCCCTCAGGCAGCACATCACAGGAGCCAGAGGGGGTGCTGGGGACCAGCACTGGAGCAGCAGAGCCAGGGCCCATGAGCAGGGTGCTATCCTGTGCACTACAGTCTGTGTTTCCTGACCCAAAGCTCTCCAACTGGGAAGAGCCAGGCTAAATGAAGACAAACCATCCCTTTGCTTGAGGACATCTTGTGACACATGGACACTGGTGAGGGTCCAAGAGCATTTCCGTGACTCTCTGACTCTAGCCTGAATGTGTTCACTGGGACACAGGCTCTCCCATCCCTTCCCCCTAGGCATACCTGTTAGGGCCCCATCATTTGGGAGATACTGTCACAGTGCCTTGTTAGCATGGGAAAGTGGAGAAGGCAGGTTCTTATAGTAGTTGGCCTCAAATGTTCCCATAGGCTTAATGTGCATAAAAGGAGAATATCCAGCAATTTCTGGTTTCCAGTCCGACCCCACAGGAGGAACAGGCATGTACACTGTCCCAGTAAACCAGACCCAGGGCTCTGGAGAAGCCATTGAGCAGCCCATCACAAGGGGAAGCTAAATACATGGGAGCAGGCCCATGTGAAGGAACTCCTCCCAGCAGTTAGAACAAATGAGTTAGCATGACACGCAGTGACACTGAGAGGACCCTGAGATTAATAGGTGACAAGATCAAAGTGTAGAACAATACAAACAGCGTGATATCATTTGTGTTGGGGGAAAATATATCCAAACACACTAAAAATAAAACCATGTATCGCTGTGTGAACAGATAAAAATGTGTCTGTACACTTTCTAAAGATCAGGAACGGTATATATCAAAATTGTCACCACGATTATCCCTGCAGCAAAGGGAAGCCAGGGCTGGGGAGCAGGAGAGGAGGCTTCAGCTTGGCCTGTATTGTTTGAACTCTTCTAATGAGAATGTGTTCCTATATTACACGTGTAATTAAAAGTAAATGAAAATGTCCTAAAGAAGGAAAAGTAAAAAGGCTTGGTAGTAGATCTGCCAAAATACCAAAATATTTACAGGGTTTGTGTCTGAGTGCTGGGATTATGTGTGTTTTTAATTTTCTTCTGTTTGCTTATCTGTGTTTTAAATTTTTTCTACGAAGAGCATGCACTGTTTTTGTAATAAGAGGAGGAAAAACATGAAGTAATTTTTAATTAAATATCCACTACACCACTGCCACCACCACCCAGGGCAGGGAGCTGGGCCCTCTCCCCAGTGCCCCTCCCAAGCAGGCTTCTCCCTCTGCACAGCCTCAGGCCCCTGGACACCCTCCTTGGGCTTGCATGTCTTCCCCCGACCTACACTGTCTCTTCCTGGTGGTCAGTGGAAAAGAGACAAATCTGATCAGGAGACATGGCCGGCAGTCAAGTCCAAGGGTCAGATGTGGTCCCGGAGGCTGTGGGCCTTCCCAGGGAGCCTGCTGGAATCCAATGTCTGGCTGTTCCAAGAAACGTGCGAGATGCAAATCAGACACGTGAGTGGCGCGGGGCAGAGGAGCTGGGTCTCCTCCCAGTGAGTCTCCCAGTGTCAGATTTTCCACTCTGTTTCTCTGAGCATGTTCTGCACATCTCAGTGCTAAAAATAACCATGGCATGCGAATGAGTGGAGGAGTGGCCCTCAAGTGACTCCTAAAGCTGGTGGGGCCAGCTGGGATGACAGCCTCCCTTCATCTGGGCAGCACAGGCACAGCCAAAGAGGTTGGGAGGCTAGTTCCTGCCACACAGACCATGGGACACACCAGAGGGGGTGGTCTCCCACCCTCCTGCCTTGGGTCTGCAAGCTCTTCTTCCCCTAGCAATCCCAGGGACCCTGGGAACTGGCAGCTCGGGAAATCTCAAGGACACAAAAGGCAAAGGACTTATCTCATCCACCTCCAGGAGATGCCATCACCCCTAAGTCCTTCAGGACAACAAACAAAGTCCCCTGGGGCTAGAAGCTATCCAGGAATCTAATCAAATGGCCCATAGTTCTCACTACTGGGAAAGTCATTCCTTGCACCCAGCTAAGATCTCAGTTCCCCCTGCAGCCAAAGTCCAGTTCCTATGTTCTCCCCCTAAGAAAAAGAAAGAGAATGACTGATCCAAGTTCACATCCAACTGAACACAAGGGCGGACGTGTGCACCAGTGGTATCACCCGTCCCGAGAGCCGGGGATGCCCACACCAAAGCAAGAAGGAGGAACTCGCCGCTTCCCATTTCCCGGTGAGACTCAAACAAGCTGGTCTGTTTGACCTAGGATCAAAATGCCTTTTCCACCTCAACGTTCCCATGTCCCACTCCCTGCTGATCAGCCATGAGGCCTGTGAGTCCCAGGCCTGGGATGGGCCGCAGGAGACCTTATGGCCAACATGTCATCTCCACCCTCCAGTGGCTTAAGGTTGAGCCCAAGAGTCGAGTAGGGGAAGGAAACCCCGTGTCAACCGACTGCAGAGAGATATGGTATCAGCGCATGGCCCAGGGCTTGAGGGCTCTGGAGGAGCCGTTCCTGGAGCTAAATGGAGGAGGCTGACTGCCTGGACACAAGTGCGGAGGCCTGAGGCAGCAGTGAATGCTGAGGACAAGGACTTTTGGGGGGTCAACTGAAATTAAGTACAAAACAGGTTGAGAGACACTGGGTGAATTGATTTGAACTCAGGCCACGTTACATAAAAATTCTAACAAAGGAAGATGTTAGAAAGTGAAATGAAATGAAGGGTCATGATACATAAGGCCGAGACTGATGGGATAAAGTAAGGGGCTCCCAAAATACGTGGTCCCAAGGCCCCAGTGGAAAGAGAGGCCCGGAGTACTAGTGCCGGGAGATACACAGTGGGCCATGGAAAGCCCTGACGAAGGCCAGACACAGTGGGACCAGAGTTTGGGGCGGAAGCTGGCACTGGCTGTGGGGAAGGTGCTGGCTGGAGGGGATGGTGGCAGAGAGGTGACAAGGAGGGATGAACCCCGCAGAGCAGGGAGCCCCTGAGAAGTGGCAGCATTGGAGCTGGGACAGGTACAGGAATAGTGCACAGGGCCCTGGGGAAGCCAGAAAAGCCACATACGGCCATGAGGACCACGTGTGACCCTAAGCCTCAGTTTCCATCAGCCTCTTCAGAAGGATGCGGCCCTCCCAGGGCAGCTGGAGGACCACTGTGCCTGGAAAGCTGGAAGATGCCAGAGCACTTCACCTGCCCCCTCAAGGGTCAGGAGCAGGAGCTGGGCACAGGGCAGCCGGATTAGGGCAGAAGAACCCAGGAGCAGCCAGGTGAGATGGTTCACCAGCCTGGCCTCCTCCTGCCCGTTACAGTCTCCGAGGACAGAAGGAGCAACATGGAGGGGCCAGGCTGACCTTGCAGCTCAGCTCTGCCATCTGTGAGCTATGCAAGCCAGATCTGTTCCCTTAACTTCTCTGAGCCTCACTTTCTTCCTGTGTGAGAGAAGAGAAGAATGATGGCCTTTCACATCTGGGGCCTCGCTGTCAGCCAGGCCGAGCTCTGTGTGCCTGAGGTCAACTCAGCAGGGCGGGCACAGTCACTGTCAATGCTGACTGGCCTGGGGTCACCTAACTGTGCTCTTCCAGGGTTCCCCCGCACCACCACCCATCCTGCAGCTCTCCAGCCACACAGCCATGAAGAGGGGCTGCATTCTGTGGCCCGTGGACTCTAGGTGGGCCCATGACAACTTTTTCCAGTAGAAGCCCTGGAAAGTGACACCACAGAAACCCAAGACCCTTACCTAGCCGGACAGCTCCGCTTCCTGTCTCCTGGGAGCTACCTGCCATGTAAAAAGTGACAAGCCACATACAGAGGCCCTGAAGGAAGAGACACTGCATAGAAAAAGAAGCCAGGGACCACGCATGCGGAGCTAGATGGGTGTGTCCACAGCCCCCACCGACCACGCGAGACCCTGGCACACATAGCCAGCCCGGAAACTGGGCACCGTAATAATAAATTGCTCAAAGCTCCTACGTTTGGAGTGGTTGTTACACCTCCGTAGCGACCAGACTGAGGTCTCCCTGCTCTACTGTCAGCTTCAAGGAGGAAGGCCACCAGGAAGAGGGGGAAGAGGTGGAAGATGGAGCTGGGATTCCAGGAACCCAGGCCCAGGGCACCCTCAGGCCTTGAATTGTGGGCACCAGGAAAGGGAGAACCCAGCCTGGCTCAGGGCCCTCACACACGAATGGGGCAAAGTAGGAACCCTGTGCCCCAGGACACAGACCGCTGTCCCTGGGCTGTCGTCTCATCTCCTGTTACACTAGGAGCTGGGCTCACGACCCATGGGGCCTGTACTGGCTGGGTGCCCACCATGTAGGACATCGTAGCCATGGTGTGTCCAGCAGAGCAAGGTTACTGGCTCCAACAGGCTCACTGAGGCAGCAGAGGAGCTAGAGGGCAGCACCGTGGATCTGAAGCCACTGGGCTCCAACCCATGCCCAGAAGCACGGCAGAATCTTTACATGATGATCCTGTTTCCTCCCCACCACCATCCAGACAGCCGAGTGTGGCAGAGCACACCTGTAATCCAACACCCAAGAGGCTGAGGCAGGAGGATCGCTGTGAGTTTGAGGCCAGCCTGGGTTACACAGTGAATTCAAGACCAGTCTGAACTATATAGGAAGACCCTATCTAAAAAAAAAGCGGGGCATGCTAGCACATGCCTCCCAGCATTCGGAAGGCTGAGACAGGACGATCGTTGTGAGTTCAAGACCAGCCTGGGCTACAAAGCGAGCTCAAGGCCAGCCTGAACTGCATAGCGAAACCCTGTCGCAAAAAGGCAAACAAACAAAAAAATCAGATAACACACCATCATCCAGACAGGCAACAACTACTACTATCTCATTTTTCAGGTGAGGACTCTAGAGCTCAGAGACATTGGTTGACAAGGTCAAAATCACACAGCTATGAGTATGAAGCCAAAATTTAAATGGAGGGGCTAATCTGGGGCCTCTCCCTCTTATCCACCATACTAAATCACCACCAGTCACCCCATGCTTCCCACACAGCCCCACACCTGCCCTATGCACCCACAGGAACTGACAGTGTGCATGAACACACATGCCTTGTGTGGCACCTCCGGTCGCTGCTGAAACCACACACGCACATGGTCCCATCTGCACGCTAGAGCCCTTGCAATGCACAGGCTTGGCCATCCAGGTCTCGCCGGCACTCACGTGTGCACACACACGCCCTGTGCTCCAGCCCTACACACCCGTGCAGGTACACGCACCATACAGCCTCATCACACACATCGCACGCACAAACACTGCACCTTGTTTAATGATGCCCAGGAAATGAGAGTCATTATTTTTATTTTTTTTTTTAAAAAGAAGCTCTCAAATGCCAATAGATTCCAGAGTGTTTTTTCAGTACTAAAAGGTTTCCCAAGCAAAAGTCACCCAACAGTGCCACCTGCTGAAGGCTGGCTGTTCTTGACACTCTCCCACTCTCAGCTACCTGAGACCTTTTCTCAGTTTCCCCAAAGTGGCCCATCCTTGGGAACTGAGAGAGGGAAAAGGGGAGAATGGGTGCAGATGGGCAGAGGAGAGGAGGCGCTGCAGCAAGAGCCATGGGGAGACGAGGGAGGGGACTGCAGGAAGGCAGGGCGGAGGTCAGGTGGGGCACAGAGGACAGCCGCCCCAGAGAAGGCGAAAAGGCTGAGACCGAGAGCCAGGCATGCTGGAAAGCAGAGAGGGCCAAGAGCAGGGAGAGAGGGAAAAGGAGAACAGGAGGGGCCCCAGAGGGGCAGCTGGTACAGCTGTGCGACCTCCTTGTGCCAGCTCCCAGGATCCAGTATTGGAACAACCTCACCCGCTGGCTCTGTCCTGCCTCAGGATGGACCTGCAGCTGGGAATCCCTACACCACCTCAGTAATGTCTGTTATGTGGCCCCTGCCCAGCCCCACTCACCAACCTCCCATGAGGTCCCCCCATACACACACACACACACACACACTTGCAGCTAATCAGATGCTTCTACACTCTGCAGGGTGGGCTCTTACGTGAACTGTCTGGTCTGCTGCTAAGATACAGCACACAGGCAGAGAAGACATGCATCCAAGCCCACATAGAAGCTCTGAGGAGTCAGTCCTGGAAGCTTCAGGCCCAGGCACAGCCCTTCATCCCCTGTCAACTCAGGCAAGGGTCTGCAGCCTCCTGCATCTCAGTAGAGCCACCAAGGAAAGAAAGACTTGGTAGGGGGTTTTCAATCACGGGGGGTCTGGGAAGCTTCTGGGCTCAGTTTGGAGGCTGAGGAGGCAAGGATGAGTCCCCTGGTAGGAGAGCAGGATGCCATCACCATCTCAGGAGGTATGGGGCTGTCTCAGGCCCAGAGGGCACCCCAGGCCCTTGACTTTGGGGTGTTGGTTCTGAAAAAGCCCATGATTCTCCCTATGGGGACAGATCACAGAGGAGTGGGGTCTGGGCAGAGAGAAGGTGAACCCCAGCCTGCAGAGACCTGAGCTCCCTGGAGGTGGGGGGACCTTGGACCAGTTTCATCCTGCCCTGTAGGGCCCTGTACTCTGGTTTCCATTTCTTCCCAGGGGACACTGCCTCTCGCAGATAGGTAGCTGGTGGGGAAAATCTGGGGCAACTTTCTTCCCAAGCTGCCTCAGATGCTCTCCTAAACTCTACCCCGAGTCTCAAGGCACCACTCCTCTCACCTTGGTGGAAAGAACAGACCCTCCCAAGGCAGTGCAGAAGCAGGCTGACTACACCAAGCAGCAGGTGCTGCCTGGCACCTCATTTGCATATGGTTTGCATATGCTTTCTGATTTCTCAAAATACCAGGGAACCATCCCCCCACACCTAGGCTATAACTTCTTGGCATTCACAGACCCTGCAGTCTTTCACAGACTTCCCCTTGCCTAGCCAGAGAAGGGCTTCAACTATAAATCTGAGCGGATCTAAACTCCCTAAAAGAGACAATCCAGCTCCAAGAGCCTGCTCAGCTCCTGCCAGGCCAGACCATGCAGCACTCCCTGGAAATACCCTGCACTTCTCTCCAACAACAGTGTGGTGGTGGTGCATGCCTGTAATCCCAGCACTTGGGAGGCTGAGGCAGGAGGATTGCCGGGAGTACAAGGCCATCCCAGGCTCCATAGTGAGTTCAAGGCCAGCCTGGAATAGATAGGGAGACCCTGCTCATTAGCTTTCCAACCTCACCACCTCTGAGCACAGTGCATGCATCGCAGGCCCTCCCAGTTCTTCAGCTCATTAGCAACCAGCCATCAAAAGATTTCTCCTATCGCCAAGTCATGTTGTCCAGAGCCTGTGTTTCCTGTTAGTTAATTCTCTGAGAGCAGGGACTAAGGAGAGTACATTAGTCATGGCAGAGCCTACAACTCCTAGCTCTGGAAAAACGGCTGTTCAATCAGTGCTTGATGAATGAATAAATGAGTGAACGAATTTACTTTCTCTGAGAATCCTCCTGCTCCAACATTCTGTGATTTTTCCCTTCTTGGTGGTGAGCCCCAGTTGGGTTAAATAGGGGTGGTATTATCCCTTCCAGTATTTTACAACTTGAGATACGGTGGAGCAGAGGGTCCCTGAGCACCCAGCTCCCCGTGGAACCTCATCTGTCCTTGCACACCAACTTTTCCCATGCCAAAGCCCCAAGCAGGATCCAGCCCCTAGGTGGGACCTCGGGCCCATAGGTAAGTGAGGCAAAGGGGCCAAGGCTGCTGCTAAGAACCAAATAACCAAGCAGGGAAATTTAGCCTCAGATAATTGGCAGCTCTGGTGCACAGTCAAATGCAGTAAATTAAGTGTTTTCCCGTAAATCAAGTTTATGATTTGCACTGGAGATGTAATTGTTAAAACTGTTCATTTTACCCGCAAATAGCAGTTGAAAGAAACCAATTTAGGAGTGACAGATTGGTTTTGATTCTAAATGTAGTGCTAAAACAGTTAATTTTAATAACATCCATTGGACAGGAGCCTGCTTGTTACTTAATATCATAGTCAACAATTTGAAAACTGCACATTCAGCCTAGGCTGCTTCCGATAAAAATTAATCCCATTTCCCCCAAAATGGAGGTGTTTCTCAGCAGGACGCAGCTTGTCCGCACAGACGGGCTTTCCTTGCCTTGTTCCCAAGGTTAAGGCTCCCCACGCAGCAGATGGAGGCCATGGGAAGGTCAGGTGCAGGCTAACACAGATGGCACAGGACATGGATGGGACCACAGAAGGGACAAAAAGGGACACTTTCCAAAAGAGAATGGCCTCAGCGGCACATAGGATCATAGTCCCTATTGTGCCCACACACCTCCAAGGTCAGCCTGACCCTCTGCCATGCCTCCTATCACCCAGGACACTGCCTGGCTCCGCCCCCTGAGACGGTGTGGACATCGCTCGGTTATAGACGGTCCTCCAGCCAATGCAGAGCCCACAGGTCACTGTCTGTCCAGCAGCGGCTGTTTTCCCCAGGCTAAGCATACCCACGCCCTCACCACTGCCCGCTCTAGGGATAGCGATGGTACAGCGAGCAGGAGGGGCCCCGGGCACAGGAGGGTGCCTATCAGATACTTCTCAACGTACACAGCATGCCTTATCTTCCAACAAGTCACCATGCCCCTCCCCGACCCAGAACATACCCCCAGTCGCCATGCAACCTCCCTTTGTGGTCTCCAAGCCTGGACTCATTGTTTTTGTTATACACCAAACTTGAATCCTAAACATTCAGCAGGCATCCAGCTCCCAGGACTGGAAGTCCACTAAAACCCTCGACAGGCTCCCGCTCTGCTCCCCAAAGCTAGGGCTTCCCAAGTGCTCTGTGGGTCTGAACCCCTGCCCAGCTTGGCCAGGTTGGGTACAGCCAAGGAATCTGCATCTCTAGCAAGCTCTCAGGGAGACTCTCAGCAGCACTGAGGCACTGGGTGCCATTCCCGCCACCCCCCAGCCATTGCAGATAGAAAGCTGAGCCCACAGAGACAAGAGCACTAACAGCCTTTAGGTAGCATCCCAGCCTCCAGGGCCTTGCTGTCCAGAGACCGGTCCTTCCCAAGACATCCTGGGGCTCTTGAGACACCCCACCGGAAGATGTGTGGAGCAGCTCATCGACCCAGTTTGCATTCAATTAATTTCAAGAGGCCCTGAAATGGGAAACTTTCACCAAAGAAGGAAAAGCCTGTTCGTTTTCACGGCCACCACTTGGAGGAACACTTGGCGCCTACGCAATCGCGTATAGAGTCTATTATAAAGAGAAGCCTAAATCACATTTATGGCTCATACTGTACAGCAAATGTTGGTATTAAAATTGTTCCTTTTAAGTGATAAACATCCACTGAAATGGCGTAATAGAGCCGCATCAGAGACTGTTTGCACCCAAAACAAACTGACCCAGGAAAGGCAGTAAATAGGGAATTTGACTGCAATCCTCTAACTGCTGTTTCCCATAAGAATAGGAGGGAGGAGGCACTGCAGAGGAATTAGCAGGCAGAGAGGAAGTTTGTCTTTCACATCTTCCACCCACTTCCCTGTCTTTGTTTTTCATAAGAGGACACCTTTCTCCCCCAGAGGGCTACTGTGACCTGTGGGATAGGTATTTTTGTTTTCTCGCCTAGTTTGGGATCAAGAGGTCTCTGTTTTACTGTGCATATCACCATCACTATGGTTTTGCTTTTGAGAGAGAAGTAATGGAAAAAATAGTTAATCGCCCATTCATAATCTCTTAAACATTATTTTTAAGCTGATAGTTGCAAAACAAAATCCAATCTTTCTAACATCTTCATGCAATTACTTGTCATTTTCCTGGTTTTCATAATAAAAGGAAATTAGATCGGAGTAGAGGCGGGGGGGGCAAATTCCCTACTTTGAATTTCAGGAAGATCAAAACTAGATATGAAGTAGATTTTGCCTATGTTTTCCCAACAAAGATGAAGTCAAGGGCCAAGCCAGGGCAAGTGATGGAAGTGCATGATAGGGCTTCTCCTGGTCCCTCCCACTCACTCCCAAATAGAATGTGAGGTAGGGTCTAATTTCCTGATTAGTGTACCTCTACCCATGGATGGGTGGATGGGTGGATAGATGAATGGGATGGATGGATGGATGGAGGGAGGGAGGGAGGGAGGGAGGGAAGGAGGGAGAGATAGATAGATAAAATGGGTGGATGGATGGATGGATGGATGGATGGATGGATGGACAGAAGTTAACACTATTTCTTGAGACTTCTTCCATACTAAGACAAAACTTCTCAGACTCCTAATGTGAACTTGGATGAGAGAAAAGAGAAAAGAAAGAAGGGGAAATTATGTACCTGTGTAAACACAGGATAGCTAACATGGTTGTACTGCAGACTTCTATCGCTTTACTGAAAAGATCAGTTAATGATTAATTATTTGATCAATCTTGCATGTCTCTATTTGTTTTCCTGAGAAACCACTTTGAAGACCTCAATATGTTCATTCTTTTACTTTTAAAATAAAAAAAGATCTCAATACAACAACCATTGTTAATTTCCTACCACTTTGTCTGTAATTCAATATCACTGGTATTACTCTTATGCTTTTTTGTAAATGGTTGTCTGTTTGTTAATATGCTCTCCTTTTATTTTTCAAAATTAATTTTTAAAAAACTCCTTTTTTTTTTGTGGAACTGGGGACTGAACTCAGGACCTTGTGCTCGCCAGGCAGGCACTTATACTGAGCTATATCCCCAGCCCTAAAAAACTCCTAATGTGGAAAGACCAGCCTTTTCATTTCCAATCAATTTATTTTCTAATATAATATAGATCAGTAGTGGTGAACCTATGGCATGTGTGCCGCAGCACGCACACAGAACACTCTCTGTTGGTGTGTGAGCCAAGTTACCCCAGCAGCCAAGCATCGGACAACAGTTGTTTTTCTAAGCTAAAACCTCAGCATGCAGATGTAATTGCAGTGCTGGCACTTTGTGATAAATAAGGGGGTTCTAGGTTGCAGTCTTGTCACTTGCTCTCCAAAAGCTTCACCACCACTGGCATAGATACTTTTGTAACTTAAGCTGAAGTAACACAGAGATGTTAAGTGGCTGTACATGTTTCTACTTCTTACTGAAGTTCTGTCATAGACCATCTGTAGATGGTGTAGACTCAGTACTACACATATTAATTCACTATTCCTTCACCCATGCCTTGAGATGGACCCTTGTGTACCCACTTTTCAGGTGGAAAACTAGGCTTAGGAACTGATAAGATGTTGCCCAACTTCCAAAGATACAGTCTATAGAGATAAGTTTTAAACACACATCTGTTGGACTCCAAATCTTTATGTTGTCCTAAGCCTGGACTCTAAAGGTGGTCTTAAAGGGCTTAAAAGTAAAGTGGAGGGCTGTGCCTGTATCACTCCAATTTCCTCCCTGCCTTTTATAACAACTCTCTCATAAGAACCAACCAGCATCCCAAGAGACCATAATGTTTCCCAGAGACACGTCCCAATGACCTAACCACCTCCCGCTAGGCCCCACCTCATGCAGATCCCGCTATCTCTTAACATCTCCACACAGGAGAGCAAGCTTCATCACAGTAGCCTTTGGGGCACACATTCCACCACATTCAAACCATAGCACCTCCCAGTTAGGACATCAGGGGGGATTTCTCCAAGGACCGGGTTAGGAGTAAGACGGAGGAGCTTTGCTAGGTGGCAACCAAGACCCCACAGGACTGGAAGTGTGGGAGCAATGGGGGAGCCCCAGCTGGATGGGAAGAGGGATGGTTAGGCTCAACCGAGGCTGCCCTGGGAGCTACTCTTCAGGATACCTGGACAGGCAGCAGCCCCTGGCCCAGAGCAGAATGCTGTGAAAGATGGTGGCCCAAGTGCCTTGATCCCCACTTGCCTGGATTTCTGGTCTTCAAACCGGAGAGCTGTGCTTGGCATTAAAGCAAGCAAATGTGCCCAAGACCCTCCCACCAGAGTGCTTCCTCCTTTAAAAGCCTTACAGAGATGAGAGGGTCAGAGGGACTCTGACTCAGCCTCTCTCCTGCTGTGCAACTGCCATGCTCTGAGCACTGAGGAGGAGGGAGCTTGGCTGGAAGCTCAGAGGACAGGAGTGGATCAGAAGCTCAGCTGCACCACAGGACCACAAGGGAGCCAGGCTCCCCAGAGATCCAAGGCCCACACACAGCAGTTCCCTCTCCCTTCGTCTCCTGGGGGCCCAGCCAGCTCTGCCATCAGGCCTTTCAGGGAAGGGCCTCACAGACCCTTAAGGCGGACAGTAATAACAACGGCTAATGAAGATCCGCTTTGGGCCCAACCCCATACATTCTTGACATAGAGGAGCACACAGACTCCTCAGAACTCTATGGGGAGAGGTTACGGTGAGCTCCATGGCACAGGCTGGCTACCTAGGCCCAGAGAGGGTAAGTAACTTGCTGACGGCACGCAGCTGCCAAGTGGCAGAGCCAGGATTGCACCAGGCTGCGCCAAAGGCCAGGCTTTCATCCGCCCTTCTCCACACAAAATGCATTCATACCCGGGCCCTGTTCCGCTCCTTGCTTTATTCTGCTGAAAGTGCATCTCAGATTCTCTCTGTATCAGCACAAAACCATCCACTCCAGTCCCTCCGGCAGCCGCTGGGCAGGGAGCACTGCATCTTCCATCCTAGGCCGGCTCCTGAGCCTTTCAGTGGCTTCTAGCTTCTACTACGCACTCTCTCTCGAACAGCGGTTTTCATCTATATCTTTACACCTTTGTGAGCACAACCAGGCAGAGGCTGAGGGATGTGCCCAAGGGCCTCCCAGAGGCTGATGAGCTTGTGTCCCCACCACTCTGCGCCCATGGGTTGTGCACCCACTTCCAGGACACTCACTGGGCCTGATCTGAGCCCCCTGAGGAAGGGGCTGGACTTGATCCCTTTGGCGCTGTTGGTACCATGGAAATACGTGATGGACACCAGGACCTTTCAAGGAGAGCCATCTACCATCGGTTCCCCTGAAATAAATAATGTGCACTTCTCTGGCGCCTACCGCATGCCCTGCTTTGGTACATAGAAAACAGAGTCTAGGGCTCTCAAACATGAGGACTGCTGGGGACACGCAGGCAGCATGAACAAGTGACATGAGCTACATGAAAATGATGCTGGGGAGGGCAGCCACAGCCCACAGCCACTAGCAGCTGTCAGGCACAACATGCAGGGCCCAGGAGCTCTATCCTAGTTTCTTTACCAAAAAGCCCAAAACCTGGATTCTTAGGTGAATTTCTCCTGATACACAGCAGAATCGTTGGCACTGAAGGCCTCCTCTTTTGCTTAATTTTTTATCCCAGAAATTGAACTCAGGGCCTCACATTTGTCAGGCAAGCACTGTGCCGCTGAGCTATATCCCAGGCCCACCTCTTTGTTTATTAAATAACAAAGGAAAGAACAAACCATTCTAAACCCCGTGTTCCAGAAGAGGGCCTGCGGAGGCCAGCAGGAGATTCACCATGGACAGGCAGCTGGCCTGAGCCTGGGCTTCCTGTCCTCCCTCCCCTCGTAGCCTCACCACTGAAGAGCTGCTCCCTGAGGCTTGGGGTGGAGGGCAGCTCCCTATCTGATACAGTTTGGATGGGTGGAGAATCATCCCCAGTGCAACCGCGCAGGGAAGCAGGGCCTTCATCAGGAGGAACTAAGCCTGGAGGGCTCCGTCCTTGTGCACACGAGAATCCCATTCTCTGAGAAGGGGTGAGTTAGGTGGCAGTGGGCTTGTTGTACAGCAAGTTGGATCTCTCACCTCTCACCATGGGGCAGCACAGACCTTTCAGCCTCTAAAATGGAGAGATAAACATCTTTTCTTTATAAATTACCCTGTCAGTGGCATCCTATTCCAGCAACACAAAACAGACCGGGGTAGCATTTGGGAAGGAAACATCAGCATTTAAAATCAGCTACATTCAGCAAATCCCTCCCCTCCCCCGTGTATGTCCCCAGATCTCCCCCTACCAGCAACTGCACAATGACCTGAACTGGGGAAGTCAGATGAGGCCACCAAACAGGGAGGATCATCCCACCCTCTCTTCACTGAGCTTCAAGAAAAAGCTGGATCCTTCCTTGCCTCGATTACAGATAGGCCATCCAAAATCAACTACAGTGAGTGAGTGTGATTAATTCTCCTGAATCCATGTCCCAATGTGCCGTGCACAGCAGTTTAGTGACCTCGTGCACGGTCACCACAGGAGGCCCAAGGCAGAATGCAGTATGGCCTTGAGATTTGCCTGAAAAAGTACAGCAAGCAGTCCTTGGGGCTGGGGACACAGGAGCAGGCAGGAACTGTACATGCTGGGGGGGACCTGGAAATGCCCCCCAAGAAGGCACCTGAGAGAGAGGAGCAGTTTTAATGGCCGGGGAGCTCAGTATCCCCAGACAATGCTCTGTGCTCATGGGGCCTCAGTTTCACCACCTGTAAAAAGCATATTTAGCATGACCTCCTAGTTATCATAGGAACCAGAAAATATCTCTAGGTTTAGATTAAACTACATGAAATTGCAATTTAGTCCATCAAAACATTTGAATAGTGGCAACGTGAATTGGTCCAAGCTCAGAATCATGGCCCCAGATCACTGGGTGTGCACCAGGAATGTCCCCTGCAAACCCAGACATGCGGTCACCCTGAGGCTCATGACCACACCACCCACCATCGCACAGCCTCGCAGAGCCCCCCCCCCCTCCAGGCCCAAGCCCCTCTATCATTAGGCTGAGGTATAAAGATTAAGTTAATGGCGGGCGGAGAAAATCAGCTTTGTTGGCAAATTGTCTCTGATATTTATTTTGAACATTAAAACGAATCATTCCAACTAAAGAGGGCTGTAGTGCGCGGCCCATTAAAATGCATGCATTATGTATAACTCCCAGCTTCACCTCCAAAGATTATCACCCTAAAAAGCAAATACGGTTTTTAAAGCCCCTTGTTTACGACATCCTGTGACAGTTGATAAATGGCCACAGTTTCCAGATCTGAAAGCTTAGTAACCCAAGCTAGAAAATTCAATCTTATTCTAATATAGATGGGGAGGGCCGCAAAGCAGGAACAGAACCGAGCTTTCCAAGTGGGATCCCAAAAGAGGGTCATCACTGCCACCAGCGAGCAATGTGCGTGGTTTCTCCTTGGCCACTGGATTCCTTTCCTGGGACTGTGGCTGCCAATTACCACAAACATAGCAGCTAAAAGCAGCAGAACTGAATACGTATTCCCTTGAAATTCTGAGGCTTCCAGATGTCTGAAATCAAAGTGTCACACGGCCTCAGTTCCTCCACAGCCTCTTGGAGGGAAAAATGTATCCCAGCCTCACCAGATGCCCATGACCCCTGTGCAGCTTGGCTGTGGCCACATCGCTCCAGCCACCCCCTCTGGCTTTGCACCACCTTCTTTCCTGTGTCTCAAGACTTCTTTATCTCTTAGGGACACCTGTCACTGGATTTAGAGTGCAGCCAAATCCAGAACAATCTCACCTTGAGGTCCTCGGCTTCCTTGCATCTGCAGTGGGCTTTATCCCAAGTGAGGTCACTTTGTGAGGTTCCAGGTAGATATAGGGTGGGGAGGGAGGGGTGCCACTCAACCTTCCACACAGGACAGGCCAGCTCCCCTCATCCAGAGTCCCCTTGCTTTCTCAAGAAGGTCCTGCGACCTCCAGACTGCAGATTATACCAGAGACTGGCCCCTTCCTCATCCAGCAGCCTTCCCACCCCTTCAGTGTGGTCCCCCTCGGAGATCCCTGGCCCTATCACTTGTCCCCTCACCCTTCAAATCATTTGCACAGCCACCATGTGTCTTCAAGGCACACACCATGCTCCAGCACCTTGTTAGTGGGTTTTCTGGTCTTTCCAATGTTCGCATATCAGGAAGATGTGGCAAACCTGTCCCAAAAGGACCTGCAGCATTTACAAAAACTCCAACAGCCTTAGCCTTGCCCGGCACAGCCCTGTGTGATGGGCCCCCCCTCCCCATCTCAGCCTCCTCTTTTCCCTTCCCTCCCTTACCACTTGCTGGGCTCCAGCCATAGTAGCCTCCTTTTTTCCTCCAGGATGCAAGTTCCTACCTGCCCCAGGGCTTTTGCACAAACAGCTTGCACTGTCTGAAATGTTCTTCCTCTAGATGTTCCCCAACTGGCCCACTGGTGCCTGCTTAGAGTGGCCTTCTCTGACCGCCTTTCCAACACAGCCCCCAGATCCATCGCTCTTGCCCTACTTTACTGTCTCAGTAGCAATGAGCACTATCTAAAGTGGTTTGGTTTGGTTTTCATTCGTTTTACTTTCTGGTTTAGAAAGTGATCTTCCTGAGGATGGGGACCCTGCTGAGTTACTGCAACCTGGCCCAATCCCAAGACCACAGAGAAGCACCCACCCAGAAAGGCACCACCTAACCTCATCTGGGACTTAGAGACAGTGCTGTTTACCCACCCGGCAGGGGCAGTTGGGATGGGATGCGCTTCCTAAAGTGCCTGCCACTCACGGGCCCTGGGTGATGTTGCCTTTCATGGCCTCCTTCTGGGAGTCCATTGACTCCCATCCACCCCGCAAGACCTAGCCAATCCTCTGTCCACACTGCGCCTCCTGCTGGTCATTCTGTTTCCCTTCTGAGCACACATTTGGGGCAACAACCAGCCCATCCTGTTTCTCCTCAAGGGCTTGATGCTGCTAGGCACATGGCTGGGGCCCGGCAATGACTTCCTTTCTCATTTTTTTGCTGAGCACCTGTCATCACCAGGCCCTGGGCCAAGTTCTGAGGACACAGAAAGGATGGAGTCCCCCATCCAGAGACTGCCACCGTCTGGAAAAGCCACAGTCAACGCAGCAAGCAGAGGTGCAGCCTGAGGGGAAATCTGAGGACTTCCCATGGGAGCTCCGCCCAGCTGGATGGAAGCACTCACTACTTCAATGAGTTCTGGAAAGGTTCTCAGGGAGTCTAATCCCCGTTGATGCACCCTGCTGGCTGCAAGTGCTAAGTCCTGACTAAAATGACTTCTCTGTGGGCAACAGTGGCCTTCAGTTCACCTGGTCCAGGTTCTGGATCACAAAATTAAACATTTGGAAACTGATACACACATGGGCTGTGGTGGGAGTCTATTCCCTTCAGGCGCCCTGTGACACCAGGGGAGGGTTTATGGCTTATCCACCCTCCCTTCCTATACTTGTTTGCAAAGTCTAGGATTTTACTCAAAAGACAGAACATTGGTCTTGAGAGCTCTTCCTTACCCAGTAAGAGGACAGTGATTCTGCCCAGTTGATGTCGTCTCGCTCCAGTGTAGGAAAGGAAGGGGAGGCAGGACAGCCGAGGGTGGCTCAGTGGGGTGCGGTCCCTTGCATCTGGGGGTGCTGCCCTGGCAGTGGGTATGGGTGCATCCTCTAGGGATAGGGCAAGGTGTTGCCAAGGGGTGAAAGTGGCATCTCCAGGAGGAGATGAGGAGGAGGAGCGTTTCCTGCTGCCACACTCCATAGAAGCAGTCACTTAACTTAGTCATTGTGGACTAGGCTTCTAGCCAGTCTTTTAAGGAGCTGAGCTCTTACAAGGGCCACCTCTCCAGGGTCCCTTTGTGGCACACACAGCAATTACAGGCAGTGACAGCTGACCTTGTCTAGTCACTCATGCCTCGGTGCTCACATGTGCTTCATGCTACCCATCCAGATTCAGGGCATTCCTACTACCCTGCTGTCCTTGCAGGTCTAAGGGCGGGGTCATCAGGACACGGCACTGTGCTGACCCAGCCTAGAGCACCTCTATTAAATCCCATCCCAAGAGTCTTCCTCCACAAGGAAGCCTCCCATGATTGTTCTATGCTTCTTATGTCTCCCCCTCACTGCAGACTTAGGATATATGAAAATGTAATCAAAAATTACAATGAATATTCAAATTGGCTTTACTTTATCACAGTAGGAGGCATATTGCCATTAATTCCATTCAAAGCCCTCCCCCTCACCTCTAACACATTCATCCGATCATTCTTGTCACTGTCTGAAGCAGTTCTGGAAGACCTCTTTCACGAGGGTCTGCAGTTGTACCATTGTGGTTGCCTCGGTGTCCTGCATTGATTCAAAAAGTTTCTGTCTCATGGTCACTTTGACTTTAGGGAAGAGCGAGAAGTTGCATAGTGTCAGGCCTGGTACATTAGAAGGATGAAGAAATGCTGTCATTTTTTTTATGAATCTGCCTTTCTCTACTGGATGGCATAGGGTAGCAATATTCATGGTATTTTTTTATCACAACTAGTAAAGACACTTGGGAACAAGGACTCCAGAACTGGTTCAGAAAGTGACAAGAACAAGAGGATAAGTGTGTCCAAAGTGAAGGGGAGGATTTTGAGGGGGATTCGTGAGGCTGAGTCTTTTCCTGGAATAAACTATTTGTATTTAAACACTGTATATTCCAATCATACTCTGTGTGTGTGTGTGTGTGTGTGTGTGTGTGTGCATCTTCCTCTAAGCTCGTTAGTTGTCTTCTCACATAGGGTCCCATATGCTTACCTGTGTTGTGAGCTCCTAGGTGCAGGGACTCAGTTTTATTCATGGCTGAGTCCCCAGGGCGCAGCATATTGCCTGTCACCAAGTGGTACTCAATACATATTTGCTGTTTGTCTCTAATTGGGCAGTCAGACTCTGCCAATTTAGACTCGAGGGAGGAAGACTGCCTGAATTGGCGCTGCGACTGAATTCTGGGATGTCTAAAAAGGAACACGACTTGGTCCTTATGTGCACACATGACAACGTGTGAACGCGGCCTTACCTGGCTCCTCCACTGGAAGAACTCCTGATCCGCCCTCCATGCCCAGTGTGAATGTCACCCTTCTGGAGTCCTACTATGTTGGTTCTTTAGCACTGTGGCTGGATACCCAAGGGAAAAGTTAGAGAAGGTTTACCTTGGCTCACAGTTTCAGAGGCTCCAGTCCATGGACAGCTGGCTCCATTGTGCTGATGCCTGTGGTGAGGCAGAATCACTGTAGAAGGGAGAGACTGCTCACTTTCCTGGCTGCCCAGAAGCAGGGAAAGAGTAAGAGAGCCCCAAAGGAAGGGGCAGGGAACAAAGCCACATCCCCTAGAGACCCGCTTTCTCCAGTTAGCACCACCTGCTAATAAGCCCATAGAGCCGTGAGCACATCAATAGATCATTATGATCCAGTGGCGGCCCCAAAAGTCTATAAGCTCACCTCTGGGGAACACTGTGAATCCAAACCACAGCACCTGCTTGGAATACTCCAGGACAACTCTCAGGACCTTCAGAGAAACTGAGTTTGATTTCTACTATGGACTGAGTTGAGTGTCACCAGGAGATAACAAAGTCTTAGCCCCAGGACCTGTGAATATGATCTTTGGAAATAGCATCTTTGCAGATGATCAAGTCACAATCAGGTCATTAGGGTGAAGCCTGACCGAGTAGGACTGAAATCTATATAAAAAGAGGAAATCTGACTGCAGAAATAGACACACATAGAGAAAAGAGGCACAGGAGATGGCCACCTACAAGCTAAGGGGCACCTAAGGCCACCAGGAGCCAGGGGAGTGGGACATTGGACAGACTGTCCCTCAGAGCTCACAGGAGAAAGTAGCCCTGCTGACACCTGACTGCAGACTCCCGGTCTCCAGAACCAGAAGACACTGCATCCAGCTGTTTGTTTCACCTTGCCAGGTGGAGGGGGGCTTTGCTAGCCTTAGCAAACATAAAAGAAAAAAATGTTACTGTTACGGTTTCTATCTAGCTGCACCCGCCAAAACCTCATGTGTGCAAAGGTGGTGATTTTGCAAGGTGGCTGGGTTGTGGGCAGGTATGGCTGGTTTCCTGTGAGGGATTGGAGACTGGCAGGAAGAGGCAGGTAGCTGTGGGCATGACAGGAAGTCTTATCTCCCTCCCCATACTCCCTATACTCTTCCCTATACTCTCCCCGCTTCTCTGCTTCCTGGATGCCAAGCCATGAGCAGCTCTCCTCTGCTGTGCTGCCCAACTCTGGAGCCGGCCAACCATTCATGGACTGAGACTACTGAAAGATCAGCTAAAATAGGCCTCTCCTCCTTCAAGTGCTTCCAGGTGTCAGGCATTGTGAGTAAGATCCCTGCCTCTGCTTCTTGCTGGCTGGTTGACCTCAGGCAAGCTCCTTACACATCTTAGTTTCAATACCCCCTCTTTAAAATTGGATCCACAAATCCAACTCAAGCCCCTCCTCCCTTCCATCATCCCACCTCTAGCCTGCACTCGCAGCAGCACTTGGGCTCAGGCGTGGCCAGGTGTGGCTGGGTGGGCTGAGTCCTGGCTAACAGACCCGGGAGGAGTGGGGAGTGGAAGTGTTGCGCTCAGTCCCAGGTACACACTGCCATGCTCCCTCTTACATCCCCATCTGCCAGCAGAGACCCATGTGGCCCTGAGAGGTGACACAAGTATGTGGCAGCAAGAACCTGGATCCCTGAGTGACAGCAAGAAGGTCTCACCCATGCAATATCGCAGGCAACTATTTCATGAAAGGCCAATTGTTTGCAAAAGCAGTTAGTGTGCCCTGATAGAAATATTGGTCACATAGCATTCTCGTGAGGATTAGGAATATTATGGGCCACAGTTAATAGCAGACTTTTAATATCATTACACTCTAAGTGTGCACCACTTAACACAGAGCTTGGCGTATAAGGAGGAAATCAAAGAGCCACTGGATGGTGACCGCTGATGAGCGCTCCCATCTGGAGTCCTTGGTTCTAGCTCTGTCCCAAGCTTATCCAAAAGGTTCAACCCCTCTGGGCCTCAATATCCTTGCTTCCAAAACGAAAAGGTTAAACAAGATCAAAAACCTGCACCCATGCAACACCTCACATTGCCCTCTCTACATGTTGCAGCCTTTGACCTAGTCTTGGGTCTATTCCCATATTCACACTCCTCCCACCTCTTTCCCATAGCTCCAGCTTCCAGTGGGTGCAGTGGCACCCATGGGCCCAACAGGCCTCAAGATACACAGATTTCACCTGCAGAGAACCATTTATTGAGTTTACTGTGCGGAAGAATCACCTGGAGGGTTTTTGAAACCCAGTCTGATGGACCCCACCATAGCACTGGGTGAGCAGGTGTGGGGTGAGGCAGGGGAATTTGCATTTCTAACAAATCCTTTGCTGATGCTGAGACAGCTGGCCTAGGTTAGGGCTGGTAGGATTCACAGGCCCAGGAAAGATTAATCAAAGATACAAACCCAGATTGGATCACAGAGAAGACAGAGAGATAGCAGAGACAGAGAGAGCAGGGAGAGCTCCGACTGCTCAGGAAGGGTGAGCAGAGAAGGAACAGTATTTCAGGCAGAGGAAACAGCATCTGTAAAGGTTTCTGGACAGACTTTGAGAAGATGAGGCATGGGGAAGTGGTCCATGAAGAAGAAGGAGGGTAACTAGCTGCATGCAGGTTGCCCAGCTGGACAAATTTCCCCACCACCTCCCTTGCACAGGACTAAATTCTAGGATGTAGGTGAGCAACGTATCTGTCACTCCCAACATGACACATTTCAGAGTGTTCTGGTCCTTCTGTCCTTTTCCTCCAGGGTGAACAATCAGTAACAGTGTCCTAGAAGACAGGAGAGAGGACTGCACTGTGGAATCATCCTTCCTACCCTATCAGAAGTCTTTGCAGGTGACTTTGCAGGTCCTTGGAACACGGTGAAAGAAGAGCTGCCAGCCACCTGGCATCCTCCTACCCCCAGAGTTTGTTCCCCTGGAGTCTCTTTGTCCCAGCAGCTAAGCTGAGCCTCAAGGACACTGCCCATCAGCCCTGCTCCCTGGCCAGACTCCTAGCTGAAGTGTTCGATTCCAGCTCCTCCTAGGTCTGGCTGATCTGCAAAGAAGGCTCCACAGTCCCTTGGACCAGAGTTTCTCATGCATTGCAACCCCTAGAGACTTCTTAAAACACCCAGGAATTTCTGATTCAGTGCATCTGGGAGGACCCGGAAATTTACCTTTCTAGCAAGTTCCCAAGGGGATGCCAGTGCTGCTGGTTTAGGATGCTTTGAGAACTACCACCTTGGGTCATCTGCCGTAACACTTCTCCAACTCAGAGCACAAGCACCTATGTGTTCACAGCCTGCCTTGGAGGAAGCCCTCAGAAAAACTCCCCTTACCTGAGACGTCAAAAGTTTACATGATGAGGAGGTATATGCCCCTCAGTACTCTGCTGGAGAAAGGTCACCACCTGGACAACAGGAAGTCCTGAGTTCTGATCCTAACTCAACATGTATGCAGTCCTGATCCTCAGTCTCCTTCTCTGTGAAACGGACATGTAGAACACCCACTCTGCCTTGCTCACAACAGCAAAATGAAGTCAGGAGCTCTGGGTGCCCTCATCCTCGGAGCCCCAGCGTGCATCCGAGACCACAGGGAAGATGGTGTGCCAAGTGAGCGAAGCAACAAGCCAGAAGGAACACAAGTCCTTGACACGTGGCCAGTCACTCCTGCCCTGGACCTCTCCCATAGACTTCTTTGCACAATAGGGAAGTAAACATCTGGCTTGGGTGTTGGTCTTCTGCAACTGAATTGTATCCCATCGTATCCAGACATGGCTACAGCCCTCACCTGCCAGTTGTCCTGGAGCTGCTTGCCTTCACCTTCTGCCTAGAAGCATGTAAGGCCATGGTGACTGTGATAGTTGTCTCGTTGGCTGGAATCGGACATGGCAAGAATCGCAGGAGGCCCATATTCTGAGAGCTGCGCAAGGCTGGGAAGCTGCTCTGGGAGAGGCTTTGTCAGAGGGGCTGGGAGCACACAAGAGGGAGGGTGCACATCCATGAAGCAGAGCTGAGGACAAAGTTGCCCCCACCCACCCCATCATCCTATGCAGGCTTTCTTGGTTCTGGAGCTATAGATATTTAATGCTGTGGACATCACCCCATGCACTGGGGCATTCTGTGCCTTGTAGGATGTTTCACCACGTCTTTGGCCCATGTCCACCAGAGGCCAGCAACATTTCCCTAGTTCAATGATCAGAAATGTCTTCAAGCATTGCTATGAGCCCCCTGGGGTCAGGGCAGAATCACCCCTGTTTGAGAATCACTGCTCAGAAGTAGCAAGTTTTAGTAGCAAGCAGGTTCTCCTGTGTACTCAGAGTACACAGGAGAACCCCAGGAGGGCTGAGAATGTACACAATGCCAGGGTTCTGCTCCTGAGACACCAACCCAGTGGCTCTAGGGTGTAGCCAACGTCAGAGCATGATTCAGCCTCTCCTAGAGCTTCTGCTATGGTGACGCAAATAGGGTGCATTGCACTAAGCAAGGGGGTGATTTCTTTAAACCTGAAGGTCAATAGGACAGGCTGCCACCTGCTCCAGCATGGTGGCCAATAACCAGGCCCCGGGGAGCCAGAGTTAATCCCAGCAGGATGAGGGATCTGGTGAAAACAACCATCTGGCTTGGCCTTCCTCAGCCCATTCCCCACCTGAAACAAAGAGCTGGAGTTGGGTGACCTCTCAGCTCAGATTCCCCCGAGGCCACCTGTGAGAGCAGCATTCTGTGATGTCATTACAAATGGATCCAACACGTCGCATTCGTCACCTGCATTGCGTCTCTACAGGGTTTGAGAGCCAGGCCCCAGCTGTGGCTGATTGGGACCAAGAGCTTGGCTACCTCCTCCATGGCTCCTGGAGGGCAAGGCATGGCCTAGAGACTCACAGAGAAAGGACTGGATTCACTTGGTCGTGTACCAGGCAGCACGCCCTCCCCTGAATGCCAGATGATTCATGCCAAGGGTTTATAGCTGCAGGGGCAAGGACCAGGGCTGCATAAGCTGCACCCACACCCCCGGGTAGCTTGCTGGAGAAAGGGTTCTCACCCCGAGGGTCCTGAGTCTGGGCCTGAAGTACTGCCAGCGAATCTGATTTTTCAAAGCAACCAAAAGGTTCTGATGCAAGGTCTCAGAATCAAGCCTGAGAGCATGGTGGAACACACCTGTAATCCCAGCACTCAGGAGGCTGAGGCAGGAGAATCATTGCAAGTTGGAGACCAGCCTGGGCTACAAAGTGAGCTCAAGGCCAGCCTGAACCACATAGCCAGACCCTGTCTCAAAAAGACCAAAAAAAAAAAAAAAAAACCCAAGGTTGAGGGCTCAATTCCTAAAAAGGAAGTTCCCTGGCCTCATCACACCCAGAGCATGGTCAACCTGTGCTTAGGCACATCTTTGGCCCGCCCAGCTCTTTATTACACAGCCGCTTATTTTTCATAAAAGCCCTTGTCATTGGTAGACTATATTGTCTTTCTTGGCCTGGTGAGGGTAAGCACTTGTCCGACAAAGTAGATGCAGAATAAGCTCCAGAAGGCAGTCCTCCCACCTCCCAGGTCAGCGCCATCGCACTGGAGCCAGAAGGCTTGCAGCGCCTACCAGCTGCCCAAGCCCGCAGGGCCTGGCTGGCTCAGAACACAGGAGGCTGTTTACTCGAGCCGCCATCCTCTCTCCACAAAAGGCGCCTGCTTCCAGCTCGGCCTCTAATAATAGCTCTGCCTCGGAATTCCTCCCGTCTTGGTGGGAGCGGAATATTTAGACATATCAAAGATCCTCTCCCCTCCTTTCATCAAGCCAACAGTGATATGAAAGCAGCACAGTGAAAAGACAGGTCTCCATGACAAGCTTCAGACAGCAGCCAATTCCCTGACATCCCTCAAGACGCCAATTGACACCGCGCTGCTCTGATGGGGAGTCGAGCGCTTACATAATAATAGCATATTCTGCGCGCAGCTATTGTGGGACTGGTGATGCAGAGTCTTCACAGGCCTCCGCTCATTGAGCCCACAAACACCAGGGAGGCGGGCAGGGCAGGGGCCCTTCACCCTGTTTTACAAATGAGAGAATTGGGGTGCAGACAGGTTAAGTAACTTGCCTAAGGACTCACAGCAAGTCAGTGGCTCATGGCAGTCCAGGGGCAGATGACAGCCTCTAAACAACCTTTCTGGAAAGATTACAAAGGGTCTACCCGTGCCTGAGGTCCCTACCCGGCCCCCCTCAGCCTCCAGTCTCCTCGCATGCTCCCTTCCTACCCTGTTCTCCAGCCACGTGGGATTCTCCTTGAGCCCCAAACCTGCCACTCCCCTGACACCTCCACCTGGAACACTCTTCTCCTCTGACCCCATGACCATCTCCTCTGCACCTGGCTTGGTCCCCACCTCCTCCTCCAGGAAGCCTCCCGGGAGGGCCACCTGGCTGGGCCCTGTGCCACCTTCTCAGTGCACACCACCGTGCTGACCACTGTGCTGTCCCTTGTCACACTGCACTGTCACCTGCAAGCCCAGCATCTCCTTCACCAGTGTGAGTCCTGTATGAGGCTCCTCAGGCTACCTAAACAGGCACCACAGATCGGGAGCCTTCAGTCACACAGAGTCATTTTCTCACCCTTCTGGAGGAAGATCAAGGGGTCCAAGGGCTTGCTCCTCATGAGGGCTCTGCCCCCGCCCGGTGGTCCTCTCACTGAGTCCCCACAGGCCTTTCCTGAGTGTTCCTGGAATGACAGGGACCTCTGGGGTCCCAGGGACCTAGTCCTACTGGATTAGGGCTTCACCCCAAGGACCTCATTGAACCTTAGTGTATCTCTTTAAAGGCCCTGTCACCAAACACAGTCACATTTGGGGCTAGGGGTACAAAATATGCACTAGGAGGTGTTACGGTTTCTATCTAGCTGTCTCCCCAATGACTCAAGAGCTTAAAGGTGCAACTTTTGAAAGTTGACCCAATTAGAGGGGTACCATAGCTGACTTGCCATTAGGGGGTGGGGCCTGGTCAGAAAAGCCCTGGCCTGGAAGGATTTACCTTGCTTCCCTGCTCCTCCCTTGACCTACCTCGCTACTTCCTGGTTACCAAGCCAGGAGCAGCATCCTTGCACCCAAGCCCTCCCACCATGCCTTCCTGCCTTGGAGCCAGGAGCTGTGGACTAAGATCATGAGCCAAACTAAAGCTCTCCTTTAAATCGCAGGTGTGGGGGCGGGGGGGGGTGGTTCTGGGGATGTAGCTCAGTGGAATAAGCGCCTGCTTGGCAAGCACAAGGTCCTGAGTTCAATCCCTGGTACCAGCAAAAATAAAATAAATCACGGGTGTCGGGTGTAGTGTGCCAGCAACAAGAATGACTAAGAGAAGGGAACTGAATTTAGTCCTCAAGACTCCTAAAGGGCAGCCATCAGGTCTGGGGAGGTGAGGTATAGCTAGGCCCTGCCCCCTGATGGCTTTCCAATGTCCCATGCAAGAGTCCCTTTGTACAATAAGTCCCTGATGCTTCTGTCACCAGCACCGGTGGGACATCCCTGATGACAATGACACCCCCATGACTACTCCTAAGAAGGAGAAACCCCGGAATTGCAGGTGAAACATTCCCCCACCTTCTGCCACAAGCCCCAATTCCTCCCAATGGGCCATGGGCAGAGCTCATCCTCCCATCTCATTATCTGAAAATAAGTCATCTTCCCCCGCAGCTTGGCTTTCCTATGCTCATTGCCCCTGGGCCACCAAGGCTCTGCAGGGATCACCTTGGCCACCATCTTGTCTGCACTGACATCCTTGAGTACCCATCCCAGACCTGCACACATCCTGGACAAAACCAGCCTGGTGCAATGCCATCCTGATGCTCCTCATGTTTCCTGCTGGTGCAAAATGCAGGTCCCCCAGGGCCCTTAATTTGTCCTCATTTAGTCACTGCCTGGTGCCAAGGGTCATCTTACATGCCACCACCTCCAAGAAGTACTCCTGATTCCCTTTTCGGGACTCGAAGGACACTAGCATTCCCTATCATGTACAGCCTGTACCACACTCCAGGGTATTTCTTTTTGGTCACTTGTCCACTAATGGGGTCCTTTGCCCACTAATGGGGTCCTTTGAGGATAGATCTGTGTCACTGCACCTTGGTACCTTTGTGTCACAGAACCCAATCCAGTCAGGGAGTCTTCATCCATGATCCCCACTGCAGGGGGCTGCCCTGTTGGCAAGGGTGGTCTCTGAGAAGCACAGCAGCACCCACCCTGGGGGACCTCCCATGAGGTCCCCAAACTCCCCTCCCAGCCTCCCAAACACACACGCTGTCCGCGCTGCTGAATTTTAACAAACACTCCAAGAGATAATGGTTAATTTCACAGAGCCACGAGTGGAGGCTGTTAAAATGTTAATATTATTTAAATTGTTTTACATTTTTGACAGTTTGAGCCGCAAATATAAATGTTTTCCATGGTTTCTGCAGAGCTGAGCTCACAAAAATGATTGATGAGGCACCGAATATGGAATTTCCCACTTTAAATTAGGAAACGCAACCCAGAGGCGATGAGAAAAATACTGCCTGGCCATATGTGGCCTCTTAGTGGCCGGACTCCTCTACACACCCCCATTTTGTCCCACCCCACCCTGGGGCCATGTGGCTCTGGGCTCCCCAGGTCCTGTGTCTGGAGAGGGAGATAATCAGGTCTCCCAGGCAGGGGCACCCCGAGCTCCCACAGGGGCAGCACTGAACGCTGGGCACTTGCTCTACGAAGTGACACCCACTGGCAGCACATGGACCAAGGTAGGGGCTATTTTAGGCCTGTGTCACACAGTCCCACCCCCAGGAATGGGGGGAGCGCCTGTGTCACGTCAAAGCCGGGGCTCTGAGTGCATTTCCTGAGGCCAAAAGTGCCCCTCGCGCTGCAGCAGGTCACTGACAGAAGGTGGCCACCTCCTCCTCCTCCTCCTGCCCCCACACTCCCAGCTGTCTTCCAGCAGCCCTAACTCGAGTCCCCATGAGACCCCAGTGTCAGTGCTGGCTTTGGCTGTGAAGGAGGGACACTCCAAGGACAAAATGGAGGCCAGAGCAGGGGGCCTGGAAGGCAGCTGTCTGTGTCCACTTTGCCGCCCCTGTGGCTCCAGGCCCCCTGCCTCCTCGACTTAGTACCCTGCCCACCAGCATCTCCCGCTGGTCTTAGAGAAGCTTCCAGCCTGGGCCTCAGTCCTCAGTGGGCGCCTCGCATGTCCTGCTGGGGACCCAGCCCTGGATAAGCTCAGTGCCTACACAACCTCCAGGGTAGCTCTCCACTCATCCCCTACAAAGGAATTGCTCTTGTGCCCTGGTGTTGTAAACAACACACAGCCTGCCAGCCCTGGGATCCGTATTCACCAGGTGTTCAGACTCCCAGCACCACCAGCCTGCATGCATGAGACAGAACAGGGACACACTGCAGCCGGCCTGGCTGCTGTCACCATGTGCAGGGAGACCAAGCCCTGCCCCTACTCCTCACCCTGTGCTGGGGTCCCCAGATCTGCCCCAGCCACCACACCTCCCCCTCAGTATCTGTCCTGCCCCACCCCGGCTGGGCCAAGAGCAGAGAAAGACTGAGGGGTTCTGAGCTCACTGGCACTCTAGCACCTTCAAAGTACTGTGGACAAGGGACCAAACCTCCTTGAATATCAGATCCCACATCTAACAGCAGTGATGATCACCATACCTGGGAGTGGCTCTGGGCTCAGTGAGATGAAATCCGCCAAGTAGAGCACAGTGAGTGCTGGAAAAACGGTGCCCTGGTCACTATTACTCAGGGCCCACCCTTCCCATGGTGGTGACCTGGGCCATGCTCAGAGCCATGAGGGCTCTACTTGTCCATCTCTAGAATGGGAGTGTGATGACTGTGGGCTCAAGGTGGGAGGGATGCAGAAGACACACCAAAGAGGAAAGATCCCTGGATGCCCGTGGTGCTCTGTGATGCTGGCTCTGAGGGTCTGGAAGGAAGCCTGGGCTCAGTGTGTGACTGAGTGTCCTGCCCTCACCCCAGATGGGGGACACAGATCTCTACATTGTCACTGGAGCCCTGTGACTCCTCTCCGACCTCTGGCAGGGTCACGCCTACCATGACCTCTGCCTTTCCTGGGCTTTTCATCTGCTCACCTCTAAGCCAAGTATATCCTCCACATCTGGGAATGCCCAGGGGGCGCAGAGCCGTGCCACCTCCCCATGCTCCGTGCATCTGCTTGCTCCCCAGTTTCTCCCCTCCAAGCCCTCTCCCCAAGCCCTTCCCTCCCCTGCTCTGCAGAGCCTTCCCACATCTCCTGCGGGCAGCCCTCCCATTCTGCCTCCTGTGCCCCTCCCAGCCCCTGCATGAGGCAGAGTCCACCTGCCAGGCTTAGGCCACCCCGCATCCCAGTTGGTCCCTGCAGCCCATTTTGCAGATGAGAGAAACTGAGGCTCCAAATGAGTAAGCTGTTCTTGGACCAAAACTAGGATGTGACCCACAAACTTCCTTGAGCCACCTACTGAGGCTGACTCCACGCCTACACTGTATACTCCACAGGGGAAGAGATCTTTGCCCCTCCCCTCCATGGACTGTGCCAAAAGATTTGAGGGAGGTCAGATTGGACCTGTAGGCAGGTGAGGAGTCTCAGTCAAGCTAGTCACACATGCATCTCCTTGCCTGAGCAGGTCTCATTAGGGAAATTTCATCCACTGGTCTTAATAGGCAGTTGGCCTTCACAAAAAATGCTGAGCAATGAACTCGGTAGGTGCTCAAAAAGATGCTTTCAAAAGAGTGATAGAGAGCCATTGAGTGATAAAGGCATGATGGTGCACCCCTGTAATCCTCATACTCAGGAGGCTGAGGCAGGAGGGTTACTGTGCATTCAAGGTCAGCCTGGGCTACGTAGCTAGACGCTGTCTCAAATAAAGAGAGTGACAGACAAAGCTTTGCACCCCCTCTTACCCCCACCACAGCAGCCCCACAGAGCAGTGCCCAGGATATAGGACCCTGAGCCCCTCTTAAATGGGGAACGCCAGCATGGAGATGGTGTGGGCTTCGCCCCCTGGAGCTGCTAACAACACCGGTTTCTAGCAGCCACCTGCAATCCTCCTTCTTCCTCTCCAGTGCCTCTCTTCCCCCAGCAGAGTCCTAAGCTGGCAGTCCTGACAAACTGGGGGCTTGGGGACTTTCTTCAAGTGCCTTGTCAATGGATGCGTCTCAGAGCATCAGCTCTCGGCGTTCAATGAGATTATACTTCTTATTTAAATAGCTGATTGGAGGATTGGTTTCAAAGCAGGATGCTGGATGCCCACAGCCTCCCCTGGGCTCCAGGGGAGACACAGTGCTGTGTGGGGTTGTGCAGCGTGGGGTCTGCCTTCGGAGATCCCTGCTTCCATTCAGATAGCTCCAGAATGTAGAGAACTGGCGGGGGATAAAAGCTGCTTCGCCTCCCTCTTTGGGGGAGCCGGAGATTATGCTTTTCATTGCAGAATGGCTTCTCTAGGGCTCCCCACCATGCTTTCTACCCGTCGCCTCCCCTCTCAAAGCGACAGGGAGATAAAAGGCAACACGCGCTTGGGGAGAGCTCACATCAGGCTATTGTCAGCTGAGGATAAGCACCACCATTTTAGGAAGGACTGTTGTTCCGAGCACTCTGCTGGGAGGTTTTGTGGAGGCTTTCCATGCATACACTCATGCCCAGGTCCTCCAGGCTGTGCTGGATCTTCGCAGGCTCCCAGCTGAGTTCCCACCCCCAGCCTAGAGAGAGGTGGTGTCCATGCAGGGAGCCAGCGACCCCCAGCCTTTTGGAAAAGGTGAGGTTTGCACAGGACTGAATTTTGCTGGAACTGTCGTACAGACTCGGCAAGGGCCTGAGCTCTTTGCTTCGAGCAAATTTTGCAGTTCATTGTGTGTCAAAATAATGTATTAGTAACAGCAGTGTCTGGATCGCATGCAATTCCTCTCCTTTACAGCCTTTGTCTGCCTGGGGCCAGAGGAGCCTGTCAGGGAGTCTTTGAGACAGGCTGGTGTCCCCCACCCCCGTCAAAAGCCACCCGAGGATTTCAGTGGCCATCCCAGAACCTTGGACAAGATAAAAGGCCAGCGCTGGCCTTGAAGGATGCCCAGCTCTGTCTGCAGGGCTAGGCGGGGCCGGCGATCTTCATTACCAGCAGCTGCGACACAGAGGCAGGCAGTTTGGTATGCCAGGCACATTCAGTGCCTCGTGCATCCAGGGACTGCAATCAGGTAGCTGATGGGGATGCGAGTCACATTGCCTGGACCTCTGCCGCAGTGAACTGATTCATGCTGCTACTTTAAGGTGGGAAGAAGGGACAGTGGGGCCCAGAGAAAAACCAGCCTTGCTTTATTATACAGCTGCTGTTTCCAAGCTGGAATATTCCAGCCTCTCCTGCTCCTTCTCTTGCTGCCTACCTGCTTAGGCAGTGCGCATTCTGGCCGCCAGCTCTGGCTGAACAATGGTATTATGCGGTACATAAAGAGTACCCAGGCAACCAAGACAGGCGGGACTTAATTTGCTCAGTGCCCAGTGGCTTTTGAACGCCCCAGCATTCAGCCTTTCTCCAGAGCAGCCCTGGGCCTCCCCACCCCTCCCCGTCCCTGCTTTCCTCGACTCCTACACAGGTCTGCCACAGAGCTGGTAGCCATGAAATGCAAGGCACAAATGAAAGAAGGGACAGAAGCACTGTCCCTAGCCAGGAGAGAGTCCTAGTGTACAAAAGGAGACCAGGGTTTGAATCTCTCTGTCTTGCCATCAACTCATGGGGTGGCCTTTGGGAAGTCCCTTTCCAGCCCTGGGTTCCAGGTCCAAGTCTGCAGACAAAACAGACAGAAACAAAGCTCTAGAAGGACCTTTTCTAACCCTGACAGTCTATGATTCAGATATACACGCCTCTGTGGCCTTGTTCTAGCCTCATTTGTTGATCATGAAAATCTTCTATTGTGTCAAAGATATTGTTCTTGACCGTGTCCTAGGACCAAGCCACAGGACAATAAGTGAGGGAAGCCAGCCAGGTGATTTCTGCAACCCTCTGATGGCCCCTGCCCTGTCTAGAGCTATAGTTACCATGAGCCCCAGCTTACTGGTGTCTTCCAGGAATAAGAAAAACAGTTTGCAAGGTCTTATAATCTGGGAGGAGGAGTTCTTTGGGGGTCTAGGGGTGCTTGGTTTGATCTGATTTTTGAGACAGGGTCTCACTATGCAGTCAGGCTGGCATTGAAGTCACTTTGTAGCCCAGGCTGACCTGGAACTCATGGTGATTCTCCCAATGTTTTTCTTTTTAAAGGAACCAGAAATGTGAACCTGCATGCAAAATTATGATTTTCAAATATTAGCTCAATTTCTTACAAACACCAGCAAGTAAAACAGAAACTGTAAGAGAATTTATCTGTTAGACAGAGCCACAGATTGCTAAGTTAGGATCTATCAGGGTTCCTGGGTGTCTTAGCCGCAGGAGCTCATACAACAGAACACTGGAGTTAGGTGATACAGTCTTCCGGGACTGGACAAAGTGTGCCCCTCAGAATGCCTACCCCATTCTGCTTAATTTTGAGGTAAAAGAGAAAAGAAACAACTAAAACCAAGCTCAAGGCTGCCAACCAACATCTGGGCTAACTCCAGGCTAGTTCTCTTTCCAGAGGTGAGAAAGACACTTTCTACAGAGCCAGCTGGGTCTCACCTTCTCAGTGCCTCAGCTCCCAGCCCAGCAGGGCAGCTGATGGCCCTAGGTTCCCAGCACCTACATTCCCATATGACTGAAGAAATAATTCTACTATAGAGTTGCTACTTGCCTATCGATTCTCTCACAGGACCCATCTCCAAGTCCAGCCTTCCTGATACCAGAACTTCTAGCAGGGGCACCTGCTGGACCTGCTACACAGGGACCCAGGACCCGGAAGGGGAGCTCCAATCCAGAGAATCCCTCATATCCTACGGAAGGGACGCCTCATGGCAATCACATACACAGCCATCTCGGAAGCTCCATGTTTATATTATTTCAACAAGTACTGAAGAAGTAATATTTGCTGGCATGAAGGAAAAATACTGGAGACAAGGAGTTCCTTGAAGACTGGGAGGGGAGACAGATGTCATACACACATGCTTGTGGATAACAACCAGACAGCCAGCAATCTAGGGCCAAACACAAGCATCTTCTCTGTTGATAAAGGGATTGCTGTTACACCACCGCACTCTCATCTCAGTCGCATGAGACAGGAGGCAGGAGGCCATCGCACTGCTCATCGCTGTAACACTAACCCAAACTGCCTCTGCAGCCCTCCCAGGATGTGGTGAGATTGTTACAAGAGGAAAGAGGAGAGCAAAGTGAACTATGATCTGTTTTCCGAACATACATGTGGAGGTTGAGGACAGGGAGCTCCAGTGGCCCATTAGAGGTGTGATTCTGAGTCTGGGAGTAGCTCAGACTGCTTCAGCAGTGAGAACATAGAAGCAGGGTTGGAAATAAGGCCAAAGAGGTCAATGAAAGCCAAATCATGAGGAACCCTGGGCAGACACAGTTTGGTTCTGGAAGCCATAGGGAGCCATGGAGCCATGTAATGTTCACAAAGGGAGGGGTCTTGGGAGGACTGGGTTTCAGAATGAGCCTCTGCTGACCATGTGGAGAGCAGACTGGAGGCTAGCAGAGAGGTCAGGAGGTTAAAGCAGCAGACCAGGGACAAGGATGACCACCTGAGCCTGGGCAGTGGGCTGGGGAGCAGCGGGAGAGATGATGTCAGAGTTGGTGCAGAGAGAGAATTCCAACTGCTTGGAAGGTGTCTAGATGCCGGGGGTGATGATCAAAAAGGCCTGAAATGTCGGGAAGGATAGTGAGGCCATCCTGGAGAAGAAGAGGAGTAAGATTAGGAAAAGAGAAGATGGCTTTAGCCCTTTGCCCTTGATATATGATCAATGAAGGGCCCTGAGTAGGGGATGGAGGGCCTTGCATGGGTCTGCACAGCAGAAATAGTCCCCAGTAGATGCCTAGCAATGAAATTTCCAAGTAGGCCCCTTTGAAGAGCCATCAGCCCAGAAATTCCTCCCAAATCTCTGTCCGCTGAGCCAGGGCCAAGCCACAAGCTAAAGCCTCCAGGAGCTGTGAGGCCCCACATGCCAAGGGGGACCATAAATATTTGCCCGGTTGAGAGCTGCAACCGGAGACGCGGCAGCAGCTCCTCCCCACATGGTAATTGACGCATCTCTCGTGGAGGGCTTAAAGAGGGAAGCCAGCTCAAGTGATGGCACTTCACACTGGGCACTTGACATTCCCCAGGCACTCCACAGGCATTAGCTAATTAATCCTTGAGTCTGTTTAGCCCCCAAAAGAACTCCCAGAGGCTCCACTTCTACCCTGTGAGTGGGGAGTTACATGTCCCATCCAGTCTCTGATGCCCCATGAGGGGGCAGCCTTGCAGGTAGCTGTACGCCCACTTTTCCACTTGCCCACTCGCCCACACAAGCACAGAGCTTCCGTGATCCCTGGGCAAATAAGGGAGCTAGAGAGAAGAGCTGCAGGGTATTTGAGTCGTCCTGGGAGAGAGACAGAAAGACAGAAAAGGACAGAAACCAGTTCGCTCAAGTGCCTACTAGTGTGGCTTGCTGTGTGGTTTATTTATCCCTACAGATTTCAAATGTTCTCCCATTTTACCCTCCAACTTACCCTATAATATATTAGCATTCTTAGATTAGACTCCCTGAGAAGTCCCTGAGACAAGGGTCCGAGGCAAGCAGTTCATTTGGGACGTGGCCCCAGGAAGCACTAGTCAGGGGAAGGAAGGAAGGCAGTGAATGAGAGGAAGGGGGTGTCACAGTGTGCCCCGTTATTGAGGGTGTGGGAGCTTACTGGGGCTTGCCAGAGGCCCACAGCCACTGCGGGCATCTCACTGAGGGCCAAGGGAGTTGGGGGATTTATTGCTCTAGAGACATGGGCGACATAAGCTCCCCATGGTGGGTGGCCCATGCAGCGTGCCAACTCAGATCAATGTGAAAGCCCTTAGATAAATATCTCCAGATTGGCCAAGGAATGGTGGGTGCAAGAGATACGGATGAGCATATCACAGCATCTATCACACTACTGTGCTGCTTTCAATATATGAGGAACCCAAGGCCCAGAGATGGGCCGCAAATTAGTCAAAGTCATACATGGAAAGTTTTTAAACCAAGCCAGTTTGTATCCACCGTCTCAGTTCTCACCCCTGTGCACAGCTATCTTCCAAGCCAAGCTTTCTTCTTTTCCTTTCCTTCTCATCCTGGACACACAGCAAGGGACAGCCCTGTCCCTTTGCCTTTTCCCTGAAGAGCCTGTCAGCTCCTCACTCTTTCCAGCAAGTGTCCCTGAGATGAAGGTTTGCTGATGGATCTGCCCGTGGAGGAAGCCTAGAACCAGATCATACGCCCTTTCCTCAATAGCATTTATTCCTGCCTAGCGGCCCTTGTGTCTTTCCTTTGATCCTTTAACTCATTCATTAGATTTGTGATGTGCAGAACCGCAGGGTTCCAGAGAACCATAAATTTCCCATCCCCAGTGCCACTGCTCATGCTGCTGGGTTTGTGCTTTGTTTTGCTTGCACAAGCCAGTGGTGAGCACTTATTGCTGATTGGAGAATTGAATTTGGCAGGACAGACTTCTGTGCATTTGGGAGATTCATTTGCCAAGCGTCTTCTCCAGCAGAAATGTGAAGGATGGCAGCCAGAGGAGGGGGGAGCAGGCAGCCAGGCAAGGGAAGCTGGGGGGCAAACCCTCTTTTGTGGCTGGTGCTCCCTTTCCCCAAGAAGAAACTTGACATCTCTCTCCTTCACACACCTGAATGTGACTTTCCCTTACCCACACTGTCTCCTGCTCCTCAAACTAGCACCATCCCACCCAAGTACGGCCCAAGAGGAAAGTTGGGATTAAGGAGGTGGTGGTCTAGTCAGAGAAAAAGTGGCAATTGTTAAATGGTCAGAAAGTTTGCAGGCCAGTTATTAAACATGGCCACTATTAAAAATCAAATCATACAAACTTATAATTAAATTACATGTAAAACAAAGGTGAAAATACCCCAGTTATTTTCCAGATTTAATTACTGTGGTCTTTATCATTTAATCTGTTTAAGTCCACTGGGTCTGTGTGATGGGAACACACTGTAATGGGGCGGTTGCACACATCTTCTCAACACGGTGTTCAGAGACCGCGGTGGGAGCTTGAAATTGACAGTGGCGGTAGTTATCCATACCAAGGAAATCGGGAAACCAGCAAACACTGAAAACACAGGGCTTACCCCCATGAAAGCCAGTGTTTACTGGCACTTACCAGCACACTTTTGGCAAGTGCTACCCTCAGCTCAGAACTTCTTCTCCGCCTGCAACCATGCCAGCGGTGTGCCAGGTGTGAAATACTGACTCCACTTCAATTTGGACGCTAAACAGCTGCTATCCAAGCCCCCTGCCTACTTCCTTCCTCCCTAGCTGCCCTAAAGGGCTACTCCTCACCCCACAGCAGCATCCACCTTCTTACCATAGCTCTGCTTTTAATTATTCCACAAGTTGGGTATTTTATTCATCATTCTGGAGATGAAGACACTGAGACTCTGAGAGCGAACCCAACTTGCCGAGAGCCACACAGTTAACAAAAATCACAGCTACAATGAAGCTTAAGTTGGCCAATGCCTAATCGGTGTTCCTAACCATTGGACCGCACCATTTCTCATCAGCAAGGAGGTCCAGGGACAGGGCTACGCCCCAAGCCCTGCGGAGTGAATGGAGCTGCTCAGCTCCTAGGGGACGGCAGAGCTCCCAGCTGAGTGGGGGAGATAGCTATGACATGGGTAAAATGAACAGATGTGCAATGACTGATAGGGGTGCATCTGAGAAAGGGTGCTGCCAAAGAAAGACGCAGGCGTGTCTACCGAATGAGGCAGAACCCCAGTGACTGGAGCCAGACAGCAAACAAGACAGGGCCCAGTGCCCGGCACCAAGAAGACTGAGACCCAGCCCAGAACTCAGGGGTCTCGAGCGGGTCCGCCATGCTGTAGCTGTCTAGGTGACCCTGGATAAAGGCCTTCCTGGGCCGGGAATATAGCTCAGCAGCACAGTGCCTGCCTGGCAAACACGAGGTCCTGAGTTCAATGCCCGGTGCAAAAAAATGAAAAGGTCTTCCTATTTCCCAGAGAGTGCCAGGCATGCACAAAACCAAAATACATGACCCTGGCCTGCGTCCAAACTCATTTGCCTTGCAGTTTTGACACTCCACCTCCTATCCTGCCTTGGACACTAGAACACATCCCCTAAAAACCTTATATGGTCAAAAATTCTCCCTTCCAACAGGTGGGCCAAGTCAGGCACGTCGCTGGGCCCTGACTCCTCTCAATCCCCCACTGTGGAACCTCCCATAATACCAGGACTTAAAGAGACCCCAGTGCCTGCCCTCATCAGGGCCTAAGCTCTTCTCACTGGCCCACTCCCATCCTATGGAGTGTACTTTTGCTTCTTGTTTGTTTGTTTGTTTGGGGTTTTGTTTTTTTTTTTTTTTTTTGGAGACAGGGTCTGGCTATGCAGTTCAGGCAGGCCTTAAACTCACTTTGTAGCCCAGGCTGGCCTCAAACTTGCAATGATCCTCCTGCCTCAGCCTCCCAAGTGCTGGGATTAAAGGCATGTGCCACCACACTTGGCTGCTGCTTCTACTTTTAATGAATCTTCCTCTCGTACTCCTTTTGCACGTCCAGCTCCTTTCTTTGTTTGGGGTGCCAAGAGTCTGTAACAACCTCAGTCCAATAACAGAGGAACACCTGGAGAGAGCGGGGACCCAGACCTCCCCCTCTTTGATTTCTGTTCCCCTCCTCCTTCTCTATGCCCAGCCTGAGTCCACAGAAGTGAGGTGTGAAACACCGTGTCTGCCCTAGAAAGCTCACAAGCTGAGTCATGAGGAAAGTGCACACATAGGTGAAGAACTCAAATACTAAATATTTGATTATCAACAGAAGTGAGGTCACAAAGCAGGTGTCACGGCTAGGAAATGACAGAGAAGTTTCTAGAAACAAGATGTCATTTTTCTAGAAACATGACAATCATGTCATTTTCTAGAAGCTTCTAGAAACCAGACATGTCATTTCGTAGACAACACAAAGATTTGCCTGTTACTTCAACTTCCAGACATAATCTATTCCATTGCAAGAGTGAATCGCTAAGATAGCAGTTTTCTGGAGATAAGATGCCACACTCAACCTATGCAACAATGATAAAGCCAAACTCACTTCAGAAATCTACACTGTAAGATGAGGAAATATATCTTCAGGTCTCAAGGTCACTAGGACAAAGGATCAAGTCCGAGGCCAGTCTCTCAGGGTTCCCTTGAGATTTATTTATTCCTTCCACAGATATTATTGAGAGCCCAGTGCTGGGGGCACCACACGGCAGCGAGGGGCAGACTGATTCCCTGATCTCCAGAGCTCTTGGCTGAGGGGAGGAGACAGCCATCCCATTAGTAAAATAAACAGATGTGCACTCACCGCTAGGGATGCATGTAGGGAGAAAAGTAACAAAGTAGATGCAGCAGGAGAAAGATCAAAGAGAAAGGAACTGCCTTAAACAGGTATGCAGGGAAGACCTCTCTGCAAAAGCCCCCAGCCATAGCAGGTGGCAAGGGAAGCAGCTACAGGGTCAGGGAAGTGTCATGCACACACACTTGTAACCTTTGGAAGGGTCTTTATGGTGCTGGGTTGAGAATAGGATGCTTGGGGCAGGGGAGGGGCAGAGGGTAAACCAGCAACAGGGCTATTGCTATGGTCCCAGCAAATGATGGCAGCAGCTGAGACTACATGTCATCGCGGTAGAGAACAGACTCAACATGACATGGGGAGCTCCAAGAGCACTCTGTGATTGGTTCAAGGAGAGAAGGGAGCTTCTGTGGGTGTGGCCAACAGGCGCTGGTCACTACAGTGACACCTGTGTGTGTGCTCTCTTCTCATCCAAGGAAAATTAGCCAGAACAAGCAAGAGTCAACACTGGTGGGAGCCTGCAGACAGCCCAAGCAAGAAAGGTTGGGCTGATGCCACTTGAACACATTGCTTGTTTGCACCCTATTCAGCAAGACCCACCATGCATGATCTAAAGCTGTACAAGTACATAAGATGAAGAAAACACTAGTAGGTGTGTGGTCCTAGCAGGCTTCAAGGAGGTAGCAATTTCTCCCCTATATCTAAAAGGCTGAGTAGAATCTACATGGTTATGAGGACAGGGAGAGCATGCTCTGCCAGGGGCAAACGGGTAAAGGTGAACAAGTCCAAAGGAGAGGACCTCGGAGCCAGCAGGCTTGTCCAGCTCTCCCTGCATAGATCAGCCTGTTTCTTGGGCTGCTTTCTCTGATGCAGGTGCTGTTCATGCAGCAATATCCTCTTTCTTTTGCTTCAACAGCCTTACTAAGATATAATTGATATGCAATAAACTGCACATAATTAAAGCATACATGTTAATAAGTTTTGACATATAGAGACACCAAGGAAGCCATCACCACAATTACCATAATGAACTATCCATCATCCTCCTGCCCCTCCCCACCAGCCCCTGCTCCCGCCCTCAGGCAATCCCTGATCTGCTTTGTGTTACTAGAGGGTGATTTGCGTTTTCTAGAATTTTGTATAGATGGAATCCTACGGCATGTTCTTTTCCCTGTCTTCCATTCAGCATTATTACTTGGAGGTTCACTTACGTCACTGCACATAATAATAGTTCATTCCTGTTTATTACTGAAAGGTATTCCGTTATGAAGATATATCATAAATTCCGGGCCCAGTCACATGCTGATGGACATTTTGGTCTTTTCCAGTTTTCTAGCGATTACAATCAAAGCTGCTATAAACATTTCTGTATAAGATTTGTGTGGACATATGCTTGCTGTCCTCCAGGTAAATAGCTGCCTGTGGACTCTCCGGATCCTATGGTACATACAGGTTTACTTTCATAAAAATTATCAAAACTGTGTTTCCAAAGTAATGCAGCATTTTACTTCCCAGCAACAGTGGATGAGACTTTCAGTTCCTCACATCCTTGCCAACACCTGATATGGTCATTCTTTTTAATTTTAGCCACTCTATTATGATATATAGTGGTATCTCATTGTGACTTTAATTTGCATTTCTCCATTGACTAATGATGTTGAGTGTGTTTTATCTGCTTATTATTCACTGCATATCTTCTTTAGGCAAATGTCCATGCAAATATTTTGCTTGTTTTTAACTGGTTTGTTCTATCATTGAAAGCTCCTTATTTCTCTCAGGCTATGGGTTGCCTTCTTAATTCTCTTGACAGTATCATTCAAAGAGTAGAAGAGATTTTCATTTAGATGAAATTCAACATGTGAATTTTGCCTTTTACAGATCATACATTTGGATTCTACCTAAACCAAGGTCACAGATATTTTCTTCTAGAAGTTTTACATTTTAAGTTTTACATCTAGGCTTATCACCCATTTTGACCTAATTTTTGTGTATGGTGGAAGTTAGGGATCAAAGTTCATTTTTTTGGATATGAGTCTTCAATTGTTCCACGATTTGTTTTTTTAAAAAAATCAACAACAATTGTCTTTGCACCTTTGTCAAAATCCAATTGTCTGTGTATGTGGGGGTCTACTTATGGTCTCCCAGTCCCATTCTATTCATCTATTTGTCTGTCGGATGCCAATACTACACTGTCCTGATCCCTGGAGCTTTATAATAAGCTTTTAAGTCGGTCAGAGTAATTCCTCTTTGTTCTTTCTCAAAATTGTTCTGGCTTTTCCGGGTCCTTTTCATTTCCATAAGAGTAATAGAATCCACTTGCTGCTCTCTATAACCGCATGCTACTGCATCCCTCTTCCTCTACTTGGACCGCTTAAGGGGAAAACAAATAAGAGGAAACATCTGAGCCGGGGTGGACACCAAGGCTCTGAGCAAAGCAGACCCCGGGAAAAGACTAAACAGAATTGAAGGGGTGATCTTCCCGCCTCCTCGGTGGAAGAAGAGTGGTTCCTGCAAGCAAAGCATCATGGGAGCAAAGGTGCCGGGCGCCGAGATGTAGCATGCGCTCATAGCTCTGGGCTCTCAGGGATCCCGGGTGTGGTTCCTGTCCCAGGGAGCTCCCAGACCCAACCCCGCCTTCCCCATCCTAGTGACTGCACAGCTCAAAACAGACAAACCCAGCCTTGGGGGATACTGGGAGAAGGGGACAAGAGATGAAGGAAGGAATGTGCACTGGGAAATCCAAATGAATAATAATAGCTGGGCATTGGTTTAGTAGCCTCAAAAGCTTCTTTGGAGGAATTTCTACAAATAATTATATTCCCATATAGATCATGACAGGCTAAGCGTTTCCGTGCATGCGTTTTCTCGTTCAGTGTGGGAGGAGTGTCATCATACCCATTTTTTTAGATGAATTGAGGCTTATGGAAGTTGAATAACTTACCTAAATTACCCAAACAAGAATTCTGATCGCTCTGATTCCCAAACCCACACTTTAGACTAAGCCCTGGGATGATTCTGCCTTCAGGGATGGGAAAAGGAAAAACCCCATAAATGTATGCAGGAGGATTACTCACAGGATTTAATGAGCTGCTCCCACAAGCCAGGATTGTACCCAGGACCATCTGACATGGCCATATGTGACACCACACCCAGGGAAGAGGCCTGACTATCCTCCAGCCAGCAGGAAAGCCAGGCTTGGCTAGGCATGGGAGGCCTTGGGTGATGGGTTGGAAAACAGAGCGAAAAGGACCTAAGAATGTCAGCTCTTTGGAAAGAACAGCACCTGGCTGAATCTTAACCCTGGAAGCTTTTCACACTGGCCTAAGCACAAAATAGTATCTATCATGCTGGGATCAAACACCAGAGATGGTGTGGCTCTGGGGACCCAGCTGGATCAGAAGGGAGTTTTCTTAGCAGCTTCCACCCAGGTCGCACTGGCATAGCCACCCATACCTCCAGGCTTCCCCTTCCCCTTCCAAGAAGCCTCCCTGAAAGAGAGGGCCAACAAAAGGCCCAAGTCAGACTCCTCTTGTCCCAAGCAGGCCCATTCCAGATCAGCTCATTGGGACCGTATTGTGCCAGGCCTGAGTCCCATGTCCCCTCCCAGAGGCAGACGGGGGAAGGCAACCAGGACCGAACTCTGTCCAGAAGCAGGAGAGGATGGGTCCCACAGGAAAGCAGAGGTAACACTGCCAGGATTTAGTTAGCACAGTGGACAGAATGACAGATGTCCATTTGGTTCTCTGGCCTCGGCAACCACGGCAGAACTGCTCAGTTCGCGAGGCAAGGACTGGCACAAGTGTATTTTCCTTATTGGGCCCTCCTGGTAGATGGACTGTTACAAACTCAGAGGCATGGGCTGACTTTAAACTGTCGTTCCGCCCTCTCTGTCCTTGTGCAGCGAATGAATGTCAAGATCGGGCACCTACAATCTGCAGCAGGCCCAAGCTTCTTTCTGCCTTCTCAGTGACCTTATTTCAGATTTATATATTCTTGTCTTTTATCCCAGTACTGGAGCATATAATTTAATATGTATCAGTAGGTGCCACTAAGGGTGTGGGGGATGGAATTAGGACCGTCCCCAAGCACACAGGCTGCATGGTCACTATGCCCATTGTCCTCTACCCAACCAGCATGCAGACAAGCTAAGGAAATAATGCATAGAACAGCAAGATCTTTACCCATCCACCATGTGACCTTGTGCGATCACTCCTTGTCCCAAGCCCCAACAGGGCTGAGGGGCCTCTCCAAAAGCTACCACTGGCTCAATTAACTGGAAAATTTGACATAGGACAGAAGACAGAGTTGACCGCCATGACATCAGACCTCAACCTCCAAGTCTTGACTGAGACACCACTGCCCAGCCCCCAGGGCCAAGGAACCCCCACACAGAAGAAGGCAGACAATTCCCACCCCTCCCCAAAGAGTGTGTGAGAGGTTTCACATGCAGCAGCCACCACAGCAAAAAAGGCAAGTTCAAAGGTAATTGGACAAGGAGTTTGAAGCACGCCTGTTCCTGCAGGAAAGTGTTTCATGAATACCCATCGGGATCTGTCCATATGGACAACAGAAGGGATCCTGCTGTTCTTTTGCTAATAAAAACTGTTGTGATTACATTTCCAGCCCTCTTGGAACGGGGCCTCTGTGGGGCCGCAGCATGGCATGCTGAGAATGTGTTTTCCAGGCTGATGGGCAGCACCCCTCCTTGCCACAGAGGGGAGAAAAGACTTGTGCCCCTTGGGGGAAGGAGGGGTGGGGCCAAAGACGTGTGAGTATCCTGAGACCACAGAGCCTCACACACCTCAGGTACACACAGGAAAGTCAAAATTCATGGGACACCTTGTACAAATGGTTCCTGTTACTGGCATCAGGTAATTAGAAGTGGATCCACATTCACTTTTTTATTTCAATCTTTTTATTGAAGTGCATTAAATTAATGTCGCTTGAGTGCCAGCCGTTGCCTGTGCTAGAATCACCAAGCTCACCCCAAATCTCTGTCAAAACCTATGCATCTTTCCTGTTCCCCTCCCTGGGACCTGCCCAGATGCCCAGCTTCAAGTGGGAAAATCCCACAGACTGAACAGTCCTTTCTTTCTGGAGTATCCTCCTACAAAATATTCATCAGCATCTTTTGGGCCCACAGAGCTGTGGTTTTGTGTCTTATCTCCCCTAGGAAGCTCCAGCCTCCTCAAAGTCATTGTCAGTGCCTTGGCACTGAGTCCCTAGTGCCTTGGATACAGTAGGTGCTCAATAACTGCATTAAATGAATGAATTGATGCAAGTGAAAATTTCAGGAGCCTAGAGGCCATCAAAATTCAAGATCTCCAGAAAGCTAAAATTTTATGGTTTTATAAGACAAATGCCTGCTTTTCCTTATTACCTTCATCCTCATGAAGGGATCACACATTATCACAAATCTCAGTGAACATGGTACACATGATGAAGAAAATACACTCTGCAAGTCCAGACAGTTGGTCCACACATGGCTGCAGAGGCACACACACCAAAATGCACACACACACGGCAGACCACATGCACTCACAGACGCGCAGGCTTCACTACGTTCCTAATCTCCAATGTGCGAGAATGCTAGTTTGCAAAACACGGAAAGGAGAAAGAGAGGCATGATTCCCCTTCCTAAACAGTTTTCATTCTACCTCAGGACCCACCCCCTAACCTTTCAGAGTTCCTTTCTGTAACCACATCTAAGGGATTCTTCATTGGCATCCACCCCCTGGCTACCCGGGTGAAGACATTTTCACCGGTCCGTGACTGTCCCGCTTGAACTTTCCTAAGGATAATCAGAAAGATGATGACGAATCCCTGAGCAATTGAGTAAAGCTGATGGGCAAACGGAACGCACTCTACAAAAAGCGTCCACTTACAAACAACTTGTTCAAACAGGTTGTAAAGTGCGGCTCTTCCCTTCACCCACCAGGTGCCCTTAAGTGTGTTACTGAACTACACTGGGCCCCATGAGTTGAGGCAAGAAGGTCAGTGAGGTACTGGGGTGTAGTGTGGAATTAATCCCTAGAACATGATGTAAGTGGAACTTGGACAAAAAAGCCACACCTGGTCTGTGAAGCATCGGTGTCTCCCTACAACTTTACCTTCAGCCTTTCCAGGCAGCTCAGAGTTAGTTCTGCGGGTGAAACAACCCCAGGCTCTGGCCTAGTCCATATGGCTTAGTTCCTGATCACAGCTATACAGCCATCTGAATCTGAGGGGAGCCCTGCTCCACAGGGTCGTTCAAGGACCCTGGCAGATAGAGCAACCTCCTCTTGAAACCCACACCTGTGTACATGCATAGCAGCAGAGAGAGAAACTGCAGGCCCACACCCCAGCTCTTCATGCTGCACCCAAGAAGAGACTCACTGCACTTCTACCCATGGTTCATGAGGCAAGAGGGCAGAAATTCTGAGGGATTGGGGGTAGGGTTCGGCACTGTCTCTGCCATGTCCCAGGACACAGAGATAACCAGGGATGCTCCTCATTCTCTCCCCGCTCCATAGAGCTGACCACAAACCTCTCAGAGCTTTTGATGTTAACAGCCAGCTGCAGAATGCATGCCATAGGTTTGCCACTGCTCTCCTACAGTGTACCCTGACTGCTGTCTTCAGTGAAAACATCCTCCAGGGGAAACCAGCCTATGTCAGTGCCTGCAGCCACAGAGCAGTGTGGCCCAGCCCTTCTCAAAAGGATGGTGAAGCCCTCCTGACAGCAAAAGAGTCTGGCTAGTACCACTGCATTCACTTCCGGGCTCCAGAGTCAGCCCCAGACTGCATCACTATGAGCTGGCAGGATCCGTTTCTGGCTGTATGCCAACTGGATACACATGACTTCTAGGCCGACCAGCTACGGAGTACCAACCTGGCCAGAGGCCTGTGTCAGGTCCCTGCTCTGCCTTCCACCTGCAGCGACCTGGCCCACCCAGCATTCACTGGCCATCCCCTGCCCCAGTGGCAGCGTCCTGGGGCAGAGCCTCTTACCACGCCACTGAAGTTCTCCCTCCTATGTCTTTCTATAACTGGTGGCAAAGAGGGATGGTGATGGATTTCTCCATTCAGAATGCAAAGAAGCCCCCTTTACCGGAAAGAACAGCTATGACCCTAAAAAGAGAAGATGTAGGGACCCTCAGACTTTTACATGGCTCCCAGTGAGTCCTGCCAACTCTAAACAGGTTGGAAGCAGGGTAAATAAGAGAAAGAATGTCACATGGCAGTTGCATCATGAACATCCATTTATTTCTTACTTGTGTCAGCTGATGTCATCTGTCCGCTAATCTGCGGTCCTTCCAAGAGAATCAGTGTCCAGAATAACAGTGTCCATGGCTAAATTTTTATTTCCACATTACAGATGGACAAGTTGAGGCTTCAAGTTGATCATGAGAACAGCCTAGATCACCCAGCTCACAAATGTAGAACCCAGATGTGAACTCATGGATCTGTCCAGTGTCAAACACTGCCCAGGCTCTGGGGACCACTGGGTAACAGAATTTAGCTGGAATCCATCCAACTAAAACTTCTTAAGCCTCTACTATGTGCTTGTGTGGTCTATACCAGATGTGGGGAGTCTAGAGGAGATGGATCCTGATTCCTGGCCTGAGGAAGCCCGTGATGCAGCACAAGCAGTATGACGTGGTATTGGGGCACAGGCAGGGTGTGGAAAAGGAGACGCTCCGTAGCTGGGTGACTCGGTCATCCTATGCTAACCCACGCTTCAGCCTTCTTACTTTCTGCTCTGCAATGTGCAGCGACCATGAATTCAAGTTCACCAGGAGAAACCAGAGAAGGATCCCCAGAGAGAAGGTGGCATCTGAGTCACCTTCAAAAGAGAAGCAGACTTTCTGCAGGCAGACAGCAGGATGAACTAGACAGAGACCGTAAGGTGACAAAATCAGTACAGCAACTTCACAGAAAGAACCCTGACCCTGGTGCCCCACAACCTAGGTTTGCATTGGGTCTTTGAGCAAGTCCTGGCATTCTCAGAGCCTCCATTTCTCTCCCATGGGAGATGGGGTCAGCAATGAAGATCGGGAGATGGCAGCAGGTAATAGTTGGAAAAGCACTGGGTAAACAAAAAATGCTGAACAAATGTGGTTCGTCGTGGTTGCTATGGTTACACACGGGGCACTACATGAGCCACACTCCCAGCTGTGAGCATAGCGATGAGGTAGAGACCCCATTGGCACCGAGCAGCAGGCTGTGGCCCTTCTGTAGCCTCGTCATGGAGCACGTGAGACAGAGCTCCAGAATCAGAAGGACTTGCTGCTCTCCAGGGGACCCACAGATTAAAAAATAACCTCAGCGTAGGCAAAAGTGATGTGTTCCCTCCGAACACCACAAGGGCCAAAACTCAGTGACGCAGGAGGGGTAGTGGGACGCAGCTGTGCCTCCTAAATATAGCCCAACTTCAGCTCCCCACAGAGTCAGGGAGTCTGAGCCATCTTCGGGGGAGGATCCGAAAATAAAGCTGCCAACATGCCTCACACACCCCTCGCCAGCTCAGGGCCAGCAGGCTGAGTCTTCCCACGGAGTCAGCGGGAAAGGGTGGAAGGGAAGCCCTGGACCATGGGCAGAGGTCTCAGAACACCCGGGCTCTCTGGGCCTCTCCAAAGGGACAAGCTAGTGCACATGTTCAAGGTCACTGACTTGAGCAAGGTCCAAAGTGTCTGGACTGGGGTAAGGGCTGGTAAGACATCTCAGTTTATCCAAAGTATTCATGACTCCTGTTTTGCAGAAGGAGAAACTGAGGCTGCTCAGTGTGGAATCAAATATAGTAAAGTCGGGGCATCACCTTTCTAATTCTTATACCATGAAGCTTAACTCCACCCTCTTCCCAGTTGCTCTTCGCTACCTCCATCAGTTCCATTTGCCCCTCCATCACCTCATCCGACTGCTGCCAGAGCCCTAGACCATCCAGTCCTCCCAAGTCAGGCATGAAGGAAGTGTAGAGTGTAAGCTCCATGAGGAGAAAGGATCACTTTCATTCTATTCTGTACTCTCCTCTCCACCCCTAAAACAGTGCCAGGTTACAGCAGGCACTCAGTATTTGTTGGATAACTAATTCTTCTCTTTCTCTTGTATGCCAGAGCTAACCCATTACAAACACCACAGGTTCCACCCTCAAAATATACCCAGATCTTTTACTCAAATGGCTAACTTTTAAAAGACCAATCATACTAAGTGTTGGTGAGAAGAGCAGCTGTGGGTAGCATAGGGTAGCTGTTTCTGAACACTTGGTGCTTTGAAGAGAAAATGACAAGCTTGGGACAATCAGTCATCAACTGAAAGCAATGGTGAGAGGGAGGAAACTTTCCCAATAGCATTAAAAGAGACCCTCAACCCCTGTGATCAGACAGGGCAGACAGAGCTAGGAGCAGACACAGGACAAAACAGGAAGAGCGGCAGAATTTAGCAAGTGGTACCTTCTCAGCCTTGGTAAGTCTCACACACCAAATTAAGGTCCCGATAGGAAAAAGTGGGAGCCTGAAAACTTCAGGTAGAGATATTTAGTGCACGTACAATTGAACACTGGATCCTCAATCCTCTGGACCAGTTAAAAATGCCTTCTCCCTCTTGTTGGATGACAGATGTCCTCTTTCACCACCTGCGTCCTAGTCTACATCTGCACAGACACTCCAGTGAGACAAGAGGCATGGAGCACAAAACTGGCCCTTTTTATGATGTGTCCCCACCTCCCCTCCTGGCCACTGGAGCCAAAACTAGGACCAAATCACAGCATTGCTTCACAGAAAAAGTACTCAACATGCTAAAGGAGGAGAGAGATTATATACAGGAAAGGACCAGCAGGAACCAAGAGGACACATAGCAAAGTAGATGCCGAAGGTCAAGAGGTGTGCAGGACAGAAAGGGACACTGAGATTTGCTGTGTGGATACCACCTATTATAGGACTGAGCACTCCAGAAGGCAAATCTAACCCTGGGTGATGCCTGAAGCTACTGCATCACACTGAGGAAAGGGGTCCCCAGATCCTGTAATATGGCCCTCAAATCCTGATGTGCCAACTTTCTGGCCCTTCACAGAAAACGTAGGCTGACCTCAGAGGTGTAAAGATGGCTATAAAAACATATTACCACCAGGAGCCAACAAGAACACTGCTAAACATTTACAATCCAAAGAGATGGAGACTCGACACAATCTGCATCTTAATCCAATCCTCAAATTCATACAGAAGCAAGGGTGTAGTAATTCATCTTCTGTTACTATAACAGAACACCTGAGGTAGGGTGATTTATATAAAATAGAGATTGGTGTTGTCTCAGAGCTCTGAAGTCCAAGGTCAGGGAGTAACATCTGCCAGGCTTCTGGTGAGGGCCTCGTGGGGCAAACAATCATGGCAGAAAAGTAGAAGGACAAGCAGACACATATGAGAAAGAGAAAAACATAAGAGGTAGCTCATTTTACACTAACCCATCTACCAGATAACTGATCCAGTCCTGTGAGAAAGCCATTCATCATTTTATGACCTTTTACCTCATAAAGACCACTTCGCAACACTATCACAATGGCAAATATCAACATGAGTTTCAGAGGAGACAAGCCACTTTTAATCCACAGCAGTCAGGTGCCAAGTAGTCAAAACATCTTTAAAAAAAGATGAACAAAGCTAAGCCTGGTGTGGTGATGCATGCCTGCAGTCCCGGCACTCTGGGAGGCTGAAGGAGGAGGATCTTAACTTGGAGTCAAGCCTGGCTGACTTAGCAGTTTAGCAAGACTCTGTCTCAAAATAAGGGCTAAGAATACAGCTTAGTGTGAAGACACTGGGTTCAATCTACAGTACCACAAAGAAGGAAGAAGTGGAAAAAGAGGGAGAAGAAGAAGAGGAGGGAAAGAGGCAGAGGGGGAGGGGAGGAGGAGGAGAACAAGGTTGTAGGAGTCTCAATTTCAAAATTTACTCAAAAGCTACAGTAATCCAAAAACTGTAGTACCACCATAAACATGTAGACGGATGGGAAAGAAGCGAGAGTACAAAAAGTAAACTCATACATCCACTTGATTTGCAAAAAGAATGCCAAGGAGTGGAAGAATGATCTCCTCAGCAAATCCTGCTGGATCAACTAAATATCCACATGCAAAAGAATAAAGTTTGGTCCCTACTTCATATAATGCACATGCAAGGATTAACTCTCCTGGATCAACAACTTAAACATTAGAGCTAGAAACATGGGCCTGAGATACAGCTCAGGGGCACAGTACCTGCCTGGCAAGCATGAGGTCGTGCGTTCAATTCCCATTACAAAAAGAAAAAGGGCTAGAAACATAAAACTCTCAAAAGAAAACATGGGGAGGCTGGGTGTGGTGGTATACACCTGTAATCCCAGCACTCTGGAGGCTGAGGCAGGAGGATCACAGTGAGTTCAAGGTTAGCCTGGGCTACAAAGATAATTCAAGGCCAACCTGAACTACAAGTGAAATCCTGTCTCAAAAAGACAAAAAAAAAAAAAAAAAAAACGGGGAAAAGCTTCATCATCTTGCTGTAAACAATAAATTCTCAGATATGACACCAAAAGCCTGAGAAACAAAAGAAAAAATAAATTAGACTTCATCAAAATTAAAATATTTTGTTCACCAAAAACTTTATCAAGAGAGTGCAAAGATAATCCAAAGAATGGGACAAAATAGTTGCAAACCATACAAGAGTCTAGTATCCAAAACACATAGGAAGAGCATTTAATCACAAACAAAGCAAGCAATCCAGTCAAAAAATGGCCAAACTTATGGATTTCTGCCCATATAGAACTCTGCCAGGGCCATCCTGGTGGCAATCCAACATGGCGTTTGATCCTAAAAACAACATGTCCCTGCAAGCCTAACTTCTGTGTTCTTCCTCTAGTCCCAAAATATACTCCCTCCAATCCTTTCCTGACATGACTCATCACATGACCATACTAAATCCACCCTTAGTCTAGCCTAATAAAAACCTGTTCCCCAGCTCCCTCCTTTGAGGGTCCTTGCAATCTCCTGCAACCATCCTGCCCCAACAATAAAGGCTTGTCTTTAATCTACCTCTGTCTCACGTCCTATCTGGTGCCAAACCTAACACAAATGACTTGAACAGATATTCCTCCAAAAAATATACATATAGACAGCCAACAAGCACATAAAAGGCTGCTCAGCATCACAGGTCATTTTACATATATATACACACACACATATATATCACAGTAAGGTATCACTTCACACTTGCTAGGATGGTAAACTTAAAATGTGTACGTTGTTGTTGGGGATGTAAAGTATTTTCTTTGCCATTGTTGTAAACAGTTTGTCAAAAAGTTAAATACAGAATTACCCTATGATTTCATGATTCCACTTCTAGACGTGTCCTCAAAACAATTTAAAACAGATATACAAACAAGTATTTGTGTAAAAAATGTTCAAAGAGCACTATTCATAATAAATAACCAGAAAGTGGAAATTGCTCAAATGTCTACCAATGGATGAACAGATAAATTGCAATGGATAGATGATAGATGATTGATTGATAGATTAATCAGACAGATAATAAAATACTGTTCATCTACAAAAAGGCGTAAGTATTAATACATGGCGTAACATAGATAAACTCAAAAGCATACTGCTTCATACATGAAGTGATATCTATTCTAATAAGTGAAATTAGATAAGTCCATTTGTAAAAACGTCTACATTTTTACACATGTCTGGATAAATCCAGAGAGACACTTCACAGACTGCTGGCTGCCAGGGGCTGGAATGCAGAGGGAGAAGGTGCTTGAGGGGAAGCAGCTTTACTCTAAAGGGATGGAAATTTTTTGCAACTAAATAGAGCTTAGGGTTTGTACTAAAATGCCACTGAATTGTTTGCTTTAGAATGCTTGATTTTGGGCTGTGTGCATTTTGCCTCAATAAATTATTAAAATGAAAGAGAGAGCGAGGTGAAGAATGAATGGGCAGAAGGCTGAGAGCACACCACCAGCACACTCAGGTCCGCAGAAGAGCCCCGAGGATGTTCCCTCTTCCAAAAGAGAAGAGACTGAGGGGCAGGGCACCAGCTCGGCGACCTGTGCTGGCTGTCCTCCGTGGATGGACCTGGGAGCAGGGGTGCTGCTAGCTAACAGGGCTCCCTGGTGACAATCTGGAAGATGAACCTCTGGAATCACAGAGGCAGGGAGTGGCACTCAACTAAAGTGGGTGTGATGACCCGACCCTGTGCACATCAAAGCTGAAGTGGTGGTAAAGGAAGCAGCACCCACTCCCCCTCCAGACCTCTCTAGCAGATACCAGCAACTATGGTCTCCAGGCCAAACCCTGCTCACCACCTGTGTTTGTAAGTTTTATTGGACATAGTCAGGTTCATCTGTTTACACACTATCTCTGGCTGATTTTGAATTTCAAGGGCAAACCCTAGAACTTGCAAACCCTAGAATATTACTCCCTATCTGGCCCTTTAATAAAAAATGCACTGGCCTCTAATCTGTGGAAATGGCTAATAGAACATGAGGTTCCCAGGATCCAACAAGGATACTGTTCAGTATAGAGAAGCAGCCACCTAGGAAGATGAACGGGCAGAAGGCTAGGATTCCATCCCCACTGGAAAGGTACAACCCTCACCCAGCTTCCTGACCTAAACTAGTCCTCAGACCCTGACCCCATCAATCGGAAAAGAGCCCTGTAAATCCACACTCAATATAAACAACACTCACTCTCCGAGTAGACCTAGGAGCAGATATTGAGAGCATGTGTGGGGAGTTAGGTACCGGATCTAAGCAGCTGCTGGTTTATTAAGACTCAAAACCCCACATAGCGCCCCCTATGATAGAGGCAAGTGGAGCAGGTATAAAACGAAACGTAGCCCAGGAGCTGTCAGCCTTTAGTCCTTTACATGCCAGAAGGCATAGCTGGCATTATGTAGGGTCAGCAGTTGGCAGGACCTCACAGTGATTTCCGGACCAGCAGTGTAGAACAGAAGGCAAGTGAAAGCCTGGGGCTTTCCCTATCCCTGGACCAAGATGGTAAACCAAAAACTATCCTTTCCCGGGACAATAGCAGAAGTCATACTCAAAGATTAAAAACACAGGGAGATGGCCCCTGTCACTTACTACACTAGCCTAGCCCTGTCATGGCAGATCAAAGTGAACCACAAGACCGTTTAACAAGATGGCGACCGGATAGGAAGCAGAAGAGGAATCTCTCCCAGAAATCCCACCTAGACAAAGAAATACAGCAATAAGAGAAGGACAAAAAGGAGAGAGGTGGGCACCTTGAACTCGGGAAAGATTTGAAATGGGAACTGAAATCCTTGGAAAGAATAAAAAGGACTTATTCGGGAAGAAAGGATCGGAGGTCCGCCATGGTGCACTCGGAGGGAGGCAGGACGGAGAAACGCCAGCTCCAAATCACACACATCTTTAGCTCACGCCCTCGTCCAGGCACCGGCAGCTTCAGCAGAGACCTTCCCTCAGGGAAGCCTCCCAGCTCGGCCAGGGGAGTGTGGAGTTCCGAGAGAGGGTCAGAGGAGAGAGCGTAGCTATAAGAAGATGCAATGGCTGACGGGAGCAGTAGTCGAATCCAGGACAAAGACAAGAAATTACAACACCCACGGAAACAGAAACCTGATCCTGCAGAAACATCCCCAATCAGCGCCGGGAGACAGGTTGGAATCAGTCTAAATAGCACACAGCTCACCGCACCCAATCCTGCGTCTGCCCCGAGGCGATCCCCTCCCCCACCCCTTTACTGGGTGAGCGGGGAGCAGCAGGGACGGGCAGCGGCCCTGAGGGGACGGAGCGGACAGCGGAGGGAGCTGCGATTGCGCTCCGGGACCAGGCGGGAAGCAGGAGCCGAGGTGCCGGGCTCCAGCTCCCGCCCTGAAATCTCACTGTGAACACAGAGAGACTAGGCGGCGGGAGTAATCAACAAATTCTCCTGTCAATAATGGGACGATTATACGGACTTCAGGACTCACTCCACACTATTAACAACACGAAGAGGACCTACTTACAGCTTACACATATGAACTTTGCAAGAACCCATAGCAACACATTTAATGAAGAGCAGCAGACCTGGAGTACAGGCACCGGCTGCAGGCACGGACGGCTCTGTGGGCCCGGGTGGCCCCTCTGTCCGTGGGTGGCCCCACCGGGGGTTGACAAGTGACACCATAGAGGGCGAATAGAACCCACTCACCTCCGCCCCCACCCTATGGAGTACAGGGAGAAGACAGGCGGTCCGTGGTGAGTATGGGTGCTTTTCCACCCCAAACAGGACAGCTTGTATAGTATGGTCTGAGGCAGCTATGTCTCCTCCCAAGGTGAGAGTTCAGAAGTATGTGGTTGAGCAACGGAGATGAGGGAGGAGAGAATTTGAATTTTCAAGCGAGCCACCACTAGTATAAAGAGTAATAATTGGGAAAGTAACATTAGATAAATTAGCATTCACAGATAATTCCCTTCTATATTATGTGTAATTTTGTAGTTCTTTAATTGTCTATGTGTCAGTGTGGGCGGCTGCCAGTGGGGAGCGGTGGGGTGCATCGGCAGCGACCCCAGAGCCACAGCAAAGCCCAGGGATCCAGCCAAGGAACAAATGGGAACTGGGGCACAACAGTAAGAGAGAGCTGCAGATGGAGGTGGATCACATGGCCCCATGCCCTTCTCACTCCAGCATCAGGCAGGAAGCATGAACTGAGTTACTGGGCTTCAGCTCCC